>JARHVA010000081.1:4377500-4437500 GCA_037957365.1 Torreya grandis
TCTTTTGTAAATCATAAAAACCCCATTTTTGTAAGCTTGAGATCTTGGTTTAGATTCATCAATTATATGAATGAAAACCCATTGAATATAGGATCAAAGGATGAAATCACTTTGGTTCAGTAGGAAAATATCATTTAGAGATTGTGAAGGTGCTTCAAGAAGATTCATAGTTCTAGTGTATAAAAGGTGTGTTATTATAGCATCTATAGTCTATTTAGAGAGAATATTTTTTGGTTACAATATTTGTAAGTGTGTATTTTAGATTTGTTTGTGGTGTTGAATTCTATTTAAGTGTTTCAATTTATGTTATATTTTTTTATGGATGTTGTCTCTAACAATATCATTATAACTCAATTAATTATATTAGACAACTAGAAATTATAATGTTGTTTATTTTATGAAAAGTGATAGAATATCAATGTGTTGTGTTGTTCATGGGTGATTCTAATATTTTATTTATATGTATTTTGGAATTAGTATAAATCAATTATTTTCAAAAAATATCACATTTGGGGATATTTCATTGGCGCCAAAGCAAAAAGGCATTCTTGATTCACTATTGGCAGTGAAACATAAAGGTACTTGAGGTATTAAATACAAACTACCTACCAGTGACCCCTAAGATCTAGAGAGTGGCACCACTTTAGAATCTAAAAAACATGATACCTATAGTGACATAGAGTCATATTATATTATATACAATTATCTCATAGATACCAACCTTTTTTATACCAATGTTGTTATTACCATCACATCCTCTTCTAATTTCCTCATTTCCATTCATTAATCAATTGGGACTAAGAAGATCATATTATACCATTGTACAATTTTGAAAATGAAGAAGAACTTTCAAGTTTATTGGGCCTTAGAGATGGTCTATAAATTATAGACCACAAGTGAGGGTTTGATACCATTTTGGACCTTGCTGTCTACTTTGGAGAGTAGGTGAACTTCTTTAGTCAAATTATAAAATAAAATCAAACATTGAGGTCCATTAGTAAAAAAATATTTGAGGTGATTTTAGACCAAGGATAAATTAAATAAAAAGATGAGACCCTTGGTGAAAACCTATTTCAAGTGCCAATGGATGGGGAAATTCACTTTCTTCCTCAAGAATTTCAAAGTCCTACAAGGTCACAACTTACATTTGGATCAAATATTGGAGTAAAAGGTTAACACATGTTTTCTCAATTGGTTTAATATTTCCTAGAAATATTTTTTGAATGGCCATTAAATAACTTGGTTGATTTAGACTCTTCATACATGGGCAGGCTACATGGTGTACAATCAGATGAGGATTATCTATTTCCATCGGTACTTACTTTACTATAAGTTGGTTTTACACTATTAGTGGAAGACACTAATGAGGTCAATATTGACACAAAGATGAACCCAAAATCATTAAACTTGATTCATCCCTCATTACAAAGGAATGTGAATTTATCATTATCATTCTCACAAACTTTATTGACATATTAACATGGTGTTATGCCAATATGCTTAGATGAGATCCATCTCTAGTCATACACCATCTTATTTTACAATCGAATGCTAAACCCATTAAACATAAAATGTGCAAGATGAATCCATGCATTATTATTATAGTCAAAAAATAAATGGTAGAATTATTGGGGGCCAAATTCATTTACTCAATTGATTACTCATAATGGATATCTAACATTGTTTTCACTAGTAAAAAACTAGAAAGTATTCATAATTATATAGACTTTAGGGATATTAATAAAGCATACCTGAAGGATGACCTTCCACTACCTAACATAGATATTATTGTGGATTCAATTACAAGATACGAAATGTTGTCCCTCATGGATATATTTTTAGTTTAAAATATATCAAAATTATGCCAGAAGACCAACATAAAATAATGGTCACCACTTCATGGGGGACATTCTACTATTAGGTAATGTCATTTGTCTTGAATAACATTGGTTATATACACCATTATGTCATTAATGTCACCTTCTATGACATGATGCATGATATTATTGTAGACTATTTGGATGACATTATAAGAAAGTCAAAAACAAAGACAACACATCCAAAAGTTTTATAGAGAATCTTTTGGAGATTTCATGAATATAAGGTGCACTTCAACCCCAATAAATGTTGTCTTTAGGGTCAAATAAATAAAATTTATAGGCTTCATTGTTTCCTACTGAGGAAATTAAGTTGATCTAGCGAAGGTAAAGGCCATCAAATAAATGCCTTCCCCTTTTAATTTAAAATAAATCTATTGTTTGTAGGGAAAAGTCCAGTTTATTAATTGTTTTATTTTGCAGCTTGATGATGACCACCACCATTTTCACTCATCTCTTGAATAAGGTCACCACACTCATTTCAATGGAATGTTGATTGTCAAGAGGCATTTGAGCAACTAATTATTTTTTAGAAAACCCACCAATGTTGGTCCTGCCAATGCCTATAAATCCCCTTTTAGTCTATATATCAATAATTGAACATGTCTTGGGGGTAATTTTGGCCTAACATGATGATCATGGAAAGGAAAATGTAGTATATTATTTGATAAAGACACTAGTAACTTATGATCACAATTATACACCTATTGAAAAGGCATGTTTAGCATTAATATTTGCATCACAAAATTTACATCACTATATACTGAACAACAAAACCCTCATCATTGTAAAAGTCAATCCTCTCAAATATATTCTTTTTAGAGAAATATTGATAGGTCATATGGCCAAGTGTATTATGATCCTTAGTGAGCTCGACATTGAATACACTAATCAAAATTCCATCAAAGGGAAAGTACTTATATATCAAAAAAATTAGGCACCTTTATCAGATACCCACCCCTTGATTATTCATTTCCAAGATGAATCTATTTTTTCTCTAGAGGAGTCACATCAATGGAATTTATATTTTGATGGATACTACACAACCCATGGGTCTGGGTAGGTATTATGTTCATTACGCCCTCGGGGATAAAATTCCTAAGGAATTTCAAATCACTTTTACATGTACCAATAATATCATATAATATTATGCACTTCTTACAGGGTTATGCTTCATAGTACAATGGAAAATTAAACAATAGTATGTTTATGGAGATTCATAATTGATCAATAATTAGCTTATAGATTATTATCACACCAAGGATGAGAATCTCATACCTACAAAGGCATGGTTGATAGTCTCAAGATTTTTTTTAATGTATCCAATTTGAAAAAATACCAAGATCTAACAACATATAAACTGATGCTATGGAAAACATTGGGTCATTAATATAAATATATTTCAATGTATGTGAATATCAGTTTATAATTAAAAATATTTTCATGCTAGTTTATAGTCATTCTGATACTGAAATGGTATATGATATTGTTGCTCTTGATTCCCCTTGGTACCAAGATGTATATACCTACCTCCAAGACCATATTATTCCTACTAACCTATCACATAACCAACAAAATTATTGTATTTATAATGCATCCCCTTACACTTTACTTGGTGGTACACTCTATCATAAAGGATATGATGGGACATTACTTTGATGTTTAAACTTAGGTGAAACCAAATCAAAACTTAAAGATGTGCATAAAGGGACTTATGCAGCCCATACAAATAGAATGGTCCTTGATAAAAACCCTCTAAGATATGCTACTATTGACCCACAATGGAATTATATGCATGTGTTCATGTCAAGAAATGCCTTACTTTCCAAAATCATGATGATTTAGTTCATGCTTATTCACAATCACTTCATCCTATGACTTCTCATTAACCATTTGTTACATGGGGACTCAATCTCATAGGTAAGATAAAACCCACTTCCTCAGATGGTTGCAAGTAAATCTTAAATACTACTGATTATTTTGCTAAGTGGGTTAAGGCAATCCATATCACGTACGTGACCAATAGGAAAATTTCCAAATTCATTCTCAACCACCTCATCTACCATTATGGCATTCATTCTATTATATCTAATAATGGAAAAAAGTTCAAGAATAAATACATGAAAACCCTTTGTGCACACTTCCATATCAAACACATATGGTTAAATCCCTATTAACCTAAAGGTAATGGCCAATTTGAGGAATTTAATAAGACAATTATCAAAATTCTTGAGAAGATTGTCAATAAATATGGTTGTGATTGATGCTTGTAATTATTCACCACCTTATGGGCTTATTTTACTGATATTCATATGCTTACAAGTGCATCATCCTAATCTATAGTTTTTGGATCGAAGGATATCCTTTCTATTGAGATCGAGTTTCCCTCTCTGTGTATTTAATTATAGGGTATTATTGAAGACAAAGACTATAGAATATCTAGGCTAAAATATTTTTAACTCTTAGATGAGAAACAACAACATGTATTGATTCATATCAAAATATATAAGAAAATCTGAAACAACTATCTAAGCGACATATATTTGCATGGTGCATCTGGGGGTTATTTAGCCCTTTGTTTCTTATTCTTTAATTCCCCTCAAGGGGAAACATCAAAGAGTAAGGTCTTATTATCACATTAACACACAAATGGTTATTGTTTTTGTTATTGTTTTTGTTTTTGTGTTTTTATGTTTTATTGTCTTTGATTACTTGCTTACTTGTTTTTGTTTCAATACATTATATTTTTAAACTTATGTCTTGATACTTCATATCTTGATTCTAAATTGTTAAAATTTGTATCTAAACTAATTTTGGCCTATATTTATTTATTACATTATGGTTTACACTTAGATTTTGATTTTTCATGTCTTGGTCTTGAGTTATTAAATATGTATATATGAACTAGTCCCTATGCAAGTGGCAACAAATGTTTTCATAATTAATTTTATAATTATGATGCCTATTTTCATGTGAAAAATTAAAAAACAAGTGTTTGATAGATTCATATACAATGTATCACAAAAATAAATCATCTTTATGCATGATGGCTATATGTGTTCCTATACACAAATCATAACATCATCACATTTTCCATCATTAAAGAAAAATAACTACTCAATATGGTTATATATATGCTAATCATGTTACATGTTCATAAATGAGTGTATCAACTAGTCATAAACATTTTACATCATTATCAAAGGCTAAAACATCATCAAAATCAACCACATTTTCTCTCTAGATCACATATAACATCATTATGGACACTAAAAACAATAGAATCATGGAAAACAAAAATACATCCACATCGATATCAAAGATCTAATCTACAACATGAGTCAACATAAATGAAATTGAAAAGAGCATCACATATATCAAAATAATATCAGAGTCCATATACATCATATAATCAAAAATGAATGTATGTGTAATTCTCAACACTATGTCTACACACACACACACACACACACACACACACATCACAAAATACAAAATGCATAACTATAATATAAAAAAATCTCTAAATATGATCATACATAGGAGGGAAACTCTATTGACTCTCATTTTGGAATCTCTACCCTGTATCATGTGGTTGTGACTTCTGAGGTGGGCCTGTCACTCTTTGTTATGGGAAGGTCTTTCCACTAATATCTTTGACACTATGGTGTGACAATATCTAGATTTTCAGCCCAACCTCTCACTTTGAGTGTGCTCACAAAAGCTCAATCCCCTTGCCCCTACTAGTAATACTGACTCATACAAACTCTAATAGTATCTAACTTCATCACTGGCCCATAGTGCTTCATCCTTAGCTTTTATCACATCAAATAGTGCTATGAAAAACCCCTACTCTACCATAGTTTTTCTAATTATATCTCACTCCCTATGAATCTTGTATGCATCATCCTTAGCCCTATCTCACTACCTAAGAGTTATAACTAACTTTGCATCACTCAAGGTGATTTAGCCTTAGATAGTTGTCATATGGGTAAATTTACACCTTAGTGCGGCTAAATCTATATATTTATTTAAAATAAATCCCTATGCACTAGTATCCTCACCCTGAGTCCCTACAAACTATCTCTATAGTTCTGCCACATTCTCCTCTAGCCCTAATATCTCTATGATCTTAGTTGCTATCTACCTCTATAGCTTGTCTATAGTGTCCTAATTGACCTCTAATATGCTTAGATGAGACTATAATGTCTATATTGATGACTATCCTCTATCATATACTTATCTTCCTATGATAGGAAGGGTCACCTCAACATCCTGGATGTTCGTCTACCCCTCTAAACTGTTTGGACTAGGCTCATCTCCCATGTCAATATCATGCTTAGAATACTCCCCACCACTAATGTTACTATTTTTTATCACTGATATTGGTAGCAATCTTAGATCTAGAGTATATTACCATAGGCACCACTTATTATAAAGGTAGCTATTACGTTAGTGTTTGTATATTAAGGGCTAGCTGAACTAGACTCTACCCTTATACCTTTTTATGTGTTATTCTAATCTATCTCCAGTATCTCTGCTAATGTAGCCTTGATTTCTCATCCCCTAGAGGCCTAGGTCTAGTTTGTCATACCAATCTCATATTTGCCCACCAAGCTACATATGTGCATATCACCCCTACATTTACTATGCCTCCTTTGTATACCCACACCATTAGTTGTAATGTTAATAGGACATCAAATGATACCAATCTATGGATGGGAGGCCCCCATTCATTAATATTTTAGGTCATATGGTAAAATTAATGAGGCCCATTAAGTAGATCCTACTATCACCCAAATTACCTCTACAGTCAATCTAACAATATCAATTAACTGTGAAGTTATAGTACCCTCTAATTTAGCTTGGGTGGTCATATACTATATCACAGTGTCATCCTCTCACTAAAAAAAAGGAATGTGTATGTATGGTCACCGAATGAAATCCCCATCGATCATGTTTTCAATAACTTATTGATAAAAATATACATCTCCTTGATGCCCTTATTAGTCCCCTCCTATCATATACCTACCATATACTAGTTGATCTTTTGGTTGTCATTATCATCTATCTCCAACTGGTTGCTCTATAGAAATTACTCCCATGCCTAGATATGAAACCCAATGATCATACCCCAATAATATGCCATCATATGCTAATATCTATAAAACTAGAATAATACTATCAATCCCTAAGCAAAACATGTGGTCTAGTCTAAAATATCTAGAATCATTCCTATCAAGCATATGCGGAAAAATTAGCTACTTTTGATAGGATTCAATATGCCACTAAAAATAGACATCAAAATCATAACCTTCCTATCAATAATTATCTAATCCCATCTACCAAGAAATTTAGGCCCTCTAATGCAACTATATCATAAGCTTTGTCTTTGGTCATGATGATGATAATGCCAATAAGGTCCCATAACACTACCAACCATCCCTATTGCATCCAAAAATTCATGGATATGGGGATAGGTATATAGAGTATCCACCACATAAGCTCAAATGTAACTATCTCATCTCTAATAGGTGTTTTACCCATCATCCCCCTTTTCTTCTTGAAGAAATGAAGACCCACATTTTTTTAGATTTTGGCCTTGTTTGTTGAGCCTTCTTCTATTTTATCTATGCAAATGCTAAATGGATTGATCCTTACTATTTAAAGTTAGAAGAATCAAGCATGGTATTATATGTTTTTTATGGACTAACTTTGTTAATGCCTTTCAAGATTTTTTTTGAGATATGAAGGTTTTACAGGATTTAGTTTAATTAGAGAAACTTATTTAAGTCTTATTCATCGAGGATTTTGTTTGGGAATTTTGTTCAGACATTTTATCTGATGGATTTTGGTTTTTGGGTTTTTTGTATTGGAATTTTTAGAGTTTTTGCATCAGATATTGTGATCGAATAATTGTTTTGAATGACTTATCTTTTTATCATAAAATTGGTCTTTAGACATTTTGATCGAGACATTTGTACCAAACAAATTTTGGTCTTTAGATTTTTTGTATCGAAAACATTATCTAAAATAGTCATCATTGGATTTTGTGAATCAAATATTTTTCCCTTCAAACTTTTTATATTGGGCATTTTGTCAGATATTTATCTAATAAATTTTGGTCTTCAAGCTTTTTTGTTCAGGCTTTGTGTTTGGAATATTTATTTGAACATTTTCTAAAGCTTGGTCCCAACATAAAACCTGATTCTTGATTCCTGAATGCTGAAAGTGTACTATAATTAGGAAATAAATCAAAATACTTCATAAGACTTGCTAATGTTACCTATCAACTAAAACCAACAAGATTTGAACTATGCAAAAAATACAAAAGAGGTAAATGTTGGGAATTTATAATACACAAATTAGAATTCAATGATAAAGCTATATATATGACATCCAACCATTGATGTGTTCATTGATCTCAATCAAATTCAAACTCAACTGCTACTTGTGAGATCATTGAAAGTAAATGAGTAACTAGCAAAAAAGAGAATTGTTCATAGAGCACGTAAATAAATTGTAGACACTAGAAAAATATATTAGGTGTCAAAATGCTTTAGAATACCTCTAAGGACCATCTAACCCTTATCAACCCACTGACCAACTTATCAGACCCTGAGTCTAGTTAACTACTTAGCTAACTAAAATCATTAACTTACTAACCTAACCCTTTTACCTAACCCTATTTAACTTATCTTCACCCATTTTCCTCTAGACACTCAACCATCAATGGTCAACCTAACCATTGATAGTTAGCCTAACTGTCAATTGTCAAGTTATCACCCTTATAACACATCACTAGTTGTGTTAGTAAATAAGGCACAATTTAACATGTTTATCGTATGTGGTGCTATCTCTCAAGAATTGAAATCAACATGCTAACCTACTATGGAACCTTCTATCCTCCATCTCTCTTTACCTATAAAAGGAGGGGAGTAGGAGGTGAAAAATATATATCATCACAAGCATTATTGCACACAAGTATTCAAGCTTCCAACCAACTAGTCTTCTTCTAGAAATCAAAAAATAAGAATAGAGACCTGAACCTCTACCCAAATTACTCTTGAGGTAAATTAATGTTACTCTATCAAAATTTATCTAGCCATACACTATTAGCCCTTTAGGAAGCAACATGTATATTTGTACTTCAATCTTGTCATTTTAGTTTCTAACCTTCCTACCCTAACTAGACCCTTTTACACTTTATTTTCCCACTCTTGGATCCTTAACCAAACACCTCCATAATTAGATACCCAGTCTATAACTCTTTCTAAACACTTTTAAAAATGCACAAGCAATCATTGATGATTAGCTAAACTATCGATGGTCATCCCAACTGTTGGTGTTACCTAACCACTGATGACCAGCTTAATCATCGATGGTCACCTTGATCATTGATGGCCACTATGGTAACAAATAAAAAGTTATTTTTTACCCATTACCCCCAACCAAACCTAAATTTTTTTGTCCTTTCCTGTTCACAGACCCCTACCTAATTTTTATCAACCTAACTTGATCTTCTTTAACACTAGTATTGACCCACTTTTTCTATATTTAATCATTTTTTAATCAATCATTCATCTACTTCTTGTATTTCATTTTAGTTACTTTTTGTTATTTGATGCAACTAGTTTCTTTTTATCTCTTTCAATTTAATTGTTATCAAAGAGTGGATTGATAGCCTCCTAATAAGGTCATGCAAGGTAGTCCACCTAACTATCTTTATAAAAACCCCTTTGTTAGTGTTTTTTTATTTATAGATAATCATTCCAAGATAAAAAGGATCTCTCTACATTCATATAGAACATGCATGCATAATAACCATGTATTTATACCACATCTTTATTACTAGTTTCTTATCTTCTTCCAAAATTAATAAATAAGCATAAATTAAGGGAAACATTTTGGCATGCCTAGTGGGACCCTAGTATCATCTAGGTGCCCCTTTTCTTCCTTTATTCTACGCTCATATAAAAAAATCTAAAATTTCTTTTGAGCTTAAAATAAACCTTGCATTACATTGATTGCTTGCTTGTTTTAGTTCATTTAGTAACTTAAAAGCAAAGTATTTCACTTTTGTTATCACATACTTTACCAAACCATGTAATAAATCAACACATCAAAATAAACTTGAGACAAGACCCGATAAGATTTCATTACCTAGTGGTAAACCTTACCCTTTTTTATCAATCCTACTTAGAGGTCATTACCAAAGGGATAACTAACTTATATCTGTGGTTAAGTTTAAAATCTAAAATTTATTATATATTGGCTAAGCACCTGACACCCTTATCACTGTGGTGTGTGAAGTGAGAGGGTATGCCCCAATATCAAGCCACTTACTGACATTCAATACAGATTTGTTCTGGAGAAACTTTAATACTTGAAACCAACCTTAGACTTCCTCTTTATTAGTTGATCTACAAACCAAATTTATTCTTCACAATTTCTTAGGGATAAGCCAAAAGTGATCTAAAAATATTCCTAAGTTATTAAACTTAGTTTAGTGTATGTTTGATTTCCTGGAGATCTTTTCCTTTTACTTGCTTTGTATTTGAATTGTGAGTTTTGTCATTTATTTTTATATTCCTCACATGGTCTTTACTAGATAGTAGTTGAGGAATCAAACCCACCAAGGACCACCTTCCTCTTCCTCCTCTATGGAGTATGCTTCAAATGTTGAGGTAAATCCTCATCATTTTCCCCCTCCTACCATGCCTTGGATAGTTATTTAGGGTGATGTGGCTTTCACTACCTTCCTTGATAACAACCTGATAGCCCGCCAACATTACCTCAACACCTTATCTTATCATACCCCTTATCACTTCGGTTCCTTCTACGAATCCACCTTATGGTATGCCTCCCCCTCTTATGGTTGGTGTTACCTCTACCCAACCTTTGATTACCCAAGCATCTTCTTCCACCAATATCCCATCCACTACAACTACCCAAACCCAATCCAACATTCTAACAAATATCTAATCACCCCCTACACCAACTAACACCTCCAACATAGGGGCAACCTCACCTCTTGTTACCCATACCTCATCTATCATGGGGGTATCTTCTACCCCTATCTCTACCATTCCCCTTATCACTACCAACCCACCAATTTCCACTCTAATTTAGAATTTGGTGCTTTCTATACCCAATACCCTTCCACCTATTAGCACTAGGGTTACCACTCAACCCCAACTAACTACCAACCCATTCATACCTCCAAATTAACCCACATAAATCCCCCAATAAATACCCATAACATCTTACCAATATGTTCCTAACCCACAAGGATACATATCACCTTCTACCTAACCTTTTGTTCCCATTAACCCTTATGTGGCATCATCCCAACCTTCCATGACCACATACCAATATGTGGTATCTTCTCAACCTTCCATAATTTATCCATACATTTCTACCACCCAACCTCAACAAAATTTACCACCTAATTATGTAGCTTCCAAAATTCAAACATATTTATTTGAAATGTTAATGGATAAAATGACCAACCTAGAGTCATCTATCTTAGGGGCTCATAATCTCTTGTCCTATGATCAAATCTATAATGAACCTATCCACCCATCTGTTCCTCTCAACCCTTATCCTCCTCAATGGGAACTAGACAAGTTTTCCACATTCCAAGGTAAGGAAGACCCCCAAAAACACTTAAAATCATTTCATCATTCTTGCTATTTGATTGCATATGATGATGCTCTTCTCTTTTAGACCTTCCCCATGTCTTTATCTAGATTAGCCCTCGATTGGTATAGTAATATCACTAAGCACTCCATCTTCTCATTGTTAGGTTGTGGAGCTAAAAGCTTCACCAGGATGCAAACAGGAGGTTGTTGAGAGGTTGCTGAGTTGTAGAGCAACCAACATCGGTCTGATCAACCGATGTCAGTCATATCTAGTGAGTAGAAAAACTGACATTGGTCAAGTATTGGCCGACATCGATCATCTCCAGCTAGATAGGGACTGATGTCGGTCACCTATGTGGTTCCAAAACTACTAGTTAACGAACAATTAGTTTAATGAACTGGTTGTTTACATGTAAAAGGCTAATTTTAGTCTTGGAGCTGCAGATCTAATTATTGTAATTGGATATCTAATTATTTTTTGGCATGGAATCTATATAATAGACTCATGGGCTGTATTGTAAAGTGTGTTAGTTAAGAGAGCAAGGTTAGCTCCTTCAGAGTGAAGAGAGCAAGGTGTGTTCCTCCTAGTTCCATAGTGTTAAGTGTGTATGATCAGGTAGATCTATGGGACAACAAGAACTGGTAGAGATCCATAGGGGTGCTAGTATGGAGAATCATAAGGACTTGGTGAGGCAAGGACAAGGGTTCTTCTGAGTAAGTAAGATTGATTGATCTTTAGGTGGCAACAGGATCAAGGTGATCAGCAACATAATAGGTAGCAAGATCAGGTGAGATCTACTTAGAGTGCGTGGTGTACTTAGACCTTGAGTATGTGGAGTAATCGATTGGACTGGTTGTGATTGTCACTTACTGGTGGTATTGGCAGTAGTTATACTGACTGGTTAGAGGTGAACAACAACTCTGTGTTTGAGTTGTGTATTGGGACCATAATTGAGAGAGTGAACTCTTGAAGGTGAATTATTGTACACTTGGTGTGGGAAGCCTGAAAGGTGTGGAAGAAGAGTGTGGCATCTTCTTTATTGTAATTTCTTTCTAGAAGAGTATTAATACAATTGGGTATTGTCCCTCATATTTTATGTTATTTTTGAATTCTAGTTACTTGTGATTCTAGTTAAATTTCATGTTTAGTTTCTTGTACAAAGGTAATCAACTGTGCTCCTAGATCCTATCAAGTGGTATCAAAGCTTTATGTTCTAGATTCCTAACAAGTGGTATCAGAGCTAAGGTTGTAAGGAGAAGGTTTGTGTTTGATTACAAGTCACTCTCAGGGGTTTTTGATTGAGTGGGAGTATAGCAATGGCAAAAGATAGTAAGCTGAGAATGAAAGAGAATAGCAAGAATAATCAATTACAGAGTTATGGAAAGAAAGGGTAGGTAAAAGATTGCTGGTTGGTAGGAGATCAACATGAAGGAATTGAAGATGTAGATGTTGCAGGTATTGATGCATGACTTGCTCTTGCATGTTCCTTGGATAAAGTAGAATCTTATTTTTTAGATTCTATTTCTGCTTTCCATGCAACCCTAGATTGGGTTGGTGAGCCTTGTCAAATTGTTGGCAAAGGTGAAGTACAGTTGAAAATGTAAACGGCCAACACATGGGTGTTGAAGGATGTCATGCAGGTCTCAGTTCTAAAGATGAGGCTAATTTCTTCAAGAAAGTTGGGTGATGAGAGATGCACAAGAACTCTCATAGCAGATGCACTTGAATTAGCTGGTGGTAAGAAAGTAGGTACTCTTTATCTATCTACTTATATTACTGATTCTTTTTCTATTGCAAAGACGTGGCTTTGTAGGCTTGGTCACATGAGCAAGAAGGAGATGCATGTTCTTAAGAGGAAGTCAGATGTCTTTGACAAACTTAAGAACTGGAAAACCTTGGTGTTTATGGAGGAGATGATGGATAGAGATCAACAGATGGGACTAAATAACTCTGAGCAAGGCAGTTTGGATAGGGTTTTGATCCAAAGAGAGCTCATGGGTAAAAAGTCATCACTCACAAGTGAACACAGGTACCGACATTGATCAAGAGGAATCGATGTCAAATAGGTAGGCACTGATGTCAGTCATGTGTAGACAGACAAAGTTAGTGGTGTTGGGCAGTTGGAGACCGACGTCGGTCAAAGAATTAGCATCGACAGTTAGGTCAATCACATGGAACTGATGTCGGTCAGATGCAGACTGGGAAGTGACTGACATCAATCACTGGAATGGATTTTGGATGGACAACAAGCTGTTAAGGAGTCTCAAATGCCCATGTGGAGGACTGCAAGGGTAGGTAAGCCTCAAATTCATTATTTCCCTTCTTTACACTACTTGTTGCTCACTGATGGTCAAGAACTAGGAAGTTTTAAAGAAGCAGAGCAGGTAGGATCCAGAAAACTATGGGAGCATGGCATGGATGAGGAAGTTGATTCCTTGAGAGAGAACCAAATGGGAGATTTAGTAGAGTTGCCAGCCGAGTTAAAGAAGAGAGAGAATGGACATGTGAGATGGAAGGCCAGGTCATATGGTCTTGAGGAAGCTGCAAGACAGTGGTACAGGTTTGATAGGTGTATGACAAAGCATGGCTTTAGTCAATGTCATTGTAACCATTGTGTTTACTTTACTAGGTTGGATGATGATTGCAATATTATCTTGTTATTGTATCTTGTGTGTATGCTTATTGTAGGGTCACACATGCAGGAAGTTGTTGAATTAAAGGTAAAGTTAGTTCAGTGGTATGTCATGAAGAATTTGGGAGCAGTAAAATTCTTTAGCATGAGTTTTTCTAGAGACATGAAAGATCACGAGTTGATTTTGTCTCTGAATGATTGTGTGAAACTGGTTAGCACACTGATGGTTGGACAGTTCTATGAACAGTGTCCTGATTCACATGATGAGGTTAAGTACATGTGTACTGGACCTGAGGTTGCCTACGTAGTGGGAGCTATCAGCAAGTTTGGAGTCAATCTGAGAAAAAAGCACTAGAGGGTAGTTTAGTGGATTCTCAAGTATTTGAGAGGGACCAGTAGCAGGTGCACATGCTATGTAGGGTCAAGTTCTTTTCTACATGGATTTGTAGATGCAGATGCGGCAGGTTACTTGGATGACAGGAGGTGCACCATAGTTTTTGTGGTGGTTGGTCTTCAAGATTGAGCTTGAAGAGGAATACAAGCCAGGAAATAAATTAGATGATGTACAGGTATAGGTACAGGTGTAACTATTTATCTCCAAGTGGGATATTTTTAGGTTGTGGAGCTAAAAGCTTCACCAAGATGCAAATAGGAGGTTGCTAAGTTATAGAGCAACTAACTTCAGTCTGATCAACTGACATTGGTCATATCCATTGAGTAGAGCAACTGACATTGGTTAGGTATCGACTGACGTCAGTCATCTCTAGCCAGACAGGGACTGACGTCAGTCACCTATACGGTTCCAAAACTGCTAGTTGATGAATAGTTAGTTTAACGAACTAGTTGTTTGCATGTAAAAGGCTAATTTTAGTCTTGGAGATGTGGATCTAATTATTGTAATTGGATGTCTAATTATTTTTTGGCATGGGATCTATATAATAGACTCATGGGTTGTATTGTAAAGTGTGCTAGTTGAGAGAGCAAGGTTAACTCCTTTAAAGTGAAGAGAGCAAGGTGTGTTCCTCCTAGTGCCACAGTGCCAAGTGTGTATGATCAGGTAGATCTGTAGGATAGCAAGATATGGTAGAGATCTATAGGGGTGCTAGTATGGAGAATCATAAAGACTTGGTGAGGCAAGGATAAGGGTTCTTATGAGTAAGTAAGATCAGTTGATCTATAGGTGGCAGCAAGATCAAGGTGATCAGCAACACAACAGGTAGTAAGATTAGGTGAGATCTACTTGGAGTACGTGGTGTACTCAGACCTTGAGTACATGGAGTACTCAGCTGGACTGGTAGTGATTGTCACTTACTGGTGGTACTGGTAATAGTGATACTGACTGGTTGGAGGTGAACAAAAACTCTGTGTTTGAGTTGTGTGTTGGGACCGTAATTGAGAGAGTGAACTCTTGAAGGTGAATTATTGTACACTTGGTGTGAGAAGCCTGAAAGGTGTGGAAGAAGAGTGTGGCATCTTCTTTATTGTAATTTCTTTTTGGAAGAGTATTAATATAATTGGGTATTATCTCTCATATTTTGTGTTATTTCCAAATTCTAGTTACTTGTGATTCTTGTTAAATTCCGTGTTTAGTTGCTTGTACAAAGGTAATCAATTGTGCTCCTAGATCCTATCAAGTGGTATCAGAGCTTTATGTTCTAGATTCCTGACACTCATTTTACTAACTTACCTAAATCTTTTTAAATTATTGCTTAGTAAATAAATCTAAAAAGGTTTCTATTATTGACCTTTACTCCATTAGACAATTTGATGACAGATCAATTGTTGATTTCATAGTTAGATGAAGAGGTCTTATCAACCAACTTTATTTTTCTTTACCCCAACCCAAATTGATCAAACTTTTCTCTCAATTTTGTGACAAACATATTGCCCCCACTATTCAAGTTCAAACTTTTAGGACTTTTGATGAGGCTTTCACCATGGTATGTAAATTAGAAATTTGAGCCATTGATGAAGGGAAATTGAAATTGTAGAACAAAAATTATAGCTTCAAATCTAGTGACCCTTCCTCCACAAAAACCACCAATCAATCTAGCCATACTAACACCAAACCAAAGGCATCTACCAACTTGGTTGTCTTTAAAATCGCTCCACTACTAACTATTAACCAATCCATCCCAACCAATTCTTCTAACTCTTCTAACCAACCAAACCAAAATCAAAATTGAGTTACTCTAAAATAATATACTCTGATAGGGGAGTCTTATGCTTTAGTTTTGGAAAAATTACTCAAAGAAAACATCATATAACTTCCACCTATCAAACCTCCCCAATAATTCTATGCTTCTCTCTTTGTGCTTGGTTAGTACAATAAGAATGACTTATATGCTTTCCACTATGTAATTGGACATGATGTTAGTATGTGAAACATCTTTAAAACCATTGTCCAAAACATGATTGATAAGGGAGAACTTGTATTTGATAATCCCAATGCACCCCTAAATCATTCCCTTGGAATATTTCATAAACCTTTTCCAAACCATGCCCCCTCTACCAACTATGATGATAATAAACTAAAATCATATCACGCTCATGAAGTCCATATGGTTAAAGTCATTATTAGTGTACATATTATTGAGGAAATCATTACCTTAACCACCTCTTCCCCCACTCCGCTTATAGAAGTGGTGGAATTACCTACCATTCCTTTGAACACCCAAACCAAGGAAACAACCACCTCCATTCCTTTACTTGAGGACATCACACCTTCCTCCCCTATCTTAAAACCATCCATTCTACCTTTGGAAACAACCCCAAAACAAGATGTCATCTTATCTTTTGTTTCCATGGGGGAATCATCCTCCTAAATCTCACAATCCTCTATCAAGGACAAAGGTGAGGAAACCATTTCCTCACCTCAACCTATGGGCTTAACCTTTGAAATCAATGACCAAGGAATCAAACCCATTTACAAGATGTTTTTCTAGATTGGTCTAAAGTGTAGAGTTCACTTCCCAACCCAACCTAGATAGAGCTACCTTTTGGTATCATCTTGGGCTACCCTACCAAAAAAACATGAACCTTAAACCTCTCTTTCATCCACCCTTAAACCTATCATAACCTCAATACCTTCACAAAAAAATTCACCCTCCAAAACCATAGGGGAACCATCCAACCCACCTCCACCTAAATTTTTCAAAACAACTTATGCCTCACTAACAAAACCCATCAAGAATTTAGGAATACTTCTTACACCTAGTCTTGCTCACCCATATTTGAGGTTAAACTTAACCCCATGTATCCCACCAAAGAAAACCCCAAATAAATTAATTAAGAAGGTGTAGTCATCCAAACTCCCACCTCAAAATAGAGCTATACCACCTCCTTCACATTTACCTTCCATCTTAGGACCCCATCCTTTACCATCCCAACTACTTATTCCTCATCTAGAAAACCTTCTCTTTTCATTCTACCTACACCTACCTTCACCAAATATTCAAACTTTCCATAATTCTTATCTAACCTATCCACCTCTATCTTTCCACCTATATCCAAACCTTCATCATCCAAACCTTCCACCTCTAAACCAACCACTTTAAAACTAACCACAACTAATCAATCCCAACCAAAACCACCTATCAAAACCATTCCATCACCCACAACTTCTACGATGAAGCTACTTATAAGAAGGTTCCCACCCCTAAGACTAAAAAACCATCACATCTAACACCTTTACTCAAATCTTGTTAAAAATTTATGCAAAGGTTATTTCAAACCTCTTCCTTAAGCCTGCCACCTATTAGACCCTTTGAACCCACTAAACCCAAACCATCTTGGTTTAATGATAGTTTGATTTGTTCATATCATAGGACAGCTAGACATGAAACAAAGAACTACAAAGCTTTCTAAACACTTGTCCACAACTTATGGGATGAGGATGATCTATTATTAGATGAAAATCCCTTGAGCCCATTACCTACTCAACCACCAACTAAACCCATCCAAAACTTACCTACTCCTCTACTCTCTTCTGAAAAGGAAGAGAAACTAAAACAACCATCTAGCCCAACATATCCCTTAATCCACACTATTTATATTGTTACTCGATCTAGGTCCCAAGAAAAGGATAAGGGAAAATAAAAAAGTGTACATACCCTTCCACTCCTTAACATTTTAACCAAACACAAACACCCTCACCTTCACCTTCACCTTCACCAAAACCCAAAATATCTATTTTGGGTACCCCTACCTCTAACCCTTCTAAATCCATCCAATGAGTGATGTTAATATAGCTTCACCAAACATTGGTTAAGATGAGCCTTTATGAATTGATCAACATATTTTCCCATCACCACCAAGAATTGATAGAGGCGTTGCAATCTATAGAGGTTCAACCAGAAGATCCTCAAACTCTTGCATCATTTGTTAGATCCCTTCAAATGTCTACTTTTATCACCTTTCAAAATTCAAAAATACCTTTTATCCATTCTAAAGATCCTGATCTTCCCCTCTTCATCACTACATACATCAAACAAACCCACATCAAAAGGGTAATGATTGATGGAGGAGCTAATATTAACATTATCTCCTCCCATACTTATGACCAAATAAAACTACCTAATAATATCATGTTACAAAGTGTAGTGATTCTCCATTCCTTTAATGATACTATGGATACTACCTTGGGGACAATCATCCTCCACTTCTGATTGGGACCTTGCATAATTCCTAAACTCTTTTATGTTGTAGAGGGTGAGTTCTAATATAACATCCTATTTGGATGTCCTTGGATCTGTGCCATGAGTTTTATCCCTTCTACCTTACACTGATGTGTCAAATTTGAGCATGAAGGTCAAGTTGTTACCATAAATTTTGACCCTATTCCTTTTGCATCTTGAAATATGACATGTCGACCTAATGACATTATTTTTCCTCCCTCATCCACATCACTACCAACTAGCAATAAAAACACTTCACCAAAAAAAAATAACAACACCTTCACCCCTACCATCGATGAATCTTCAACTAGCTCATTTATCCCTTCTTTGTATATCCCTGTAGAGGACCCCTTGGAATCCACATTCCAATTTATCTCATTGGAGGAGTATCATCTTCTAGGCTTGGATTCTTTCCCTACTCCTAAAGAGTATGGGAAACTCAACCATGATCCTAATTAGGAACCCAACATCAGAACCATCATCCCTTTTGGGATCCCCAATCATCAAACCAATTTCATCTATGGGGGACTTGATCGATTATTTTTCACTTCTATCACTACCTCTTCCATCTAACCATTTACCTCTAACTCATTATACCTAGACAAACTGACATTTGCCAAATTATACCTTCACAAGTGTGTTTGTACAAGATTTAGCCTCAAGCTTATTAATACGTACCTCACAAGTTACCCATGATCCAAACCCAAAAACCTCATGAGTTATTTGGCCTTGGGTTTGTACCACTAGAAGAACACACTGATTCACCCAAACCCATCACCACCACTGAGGAAGACATCCCATATTCAGCAACCAAAACTCCTTTGAATTTTGAGGATATTGACATCATTCCTCCTAACTTTTTTTAGTTAATACTGTTAGTTTAATCTCTCTAACTTACCAAAAGGGTGGCTGAACTAAAATCCTTGCTCTCATCCATCCTAAAATGGTAGAAAATGATTCCCCTACCATCAACATCATCCAACATCAAGATGATAATTCCATTCTTACCTACCTCAATATGGGGGATTATTATATACATAAATCCATTCCTCTTAAAAAATATACCATGTTTAATGAATCCACCATCGATGTCAACTTGGGTACTCAGGATAACCCTCGCATTGTCAGGATCGGTAAATCCTTAGATTCTATGGAGAAACATGATTACCCTTCTTTCCTTCATGACCAAATCATATAATTTTCTTGGTCTTATTATGATATTCCTATAATCAACCCTTCTATATCCCTTTACAACATTTTCAACAATCTTAACACTAAGCTAGTTTAGAAAAAGGTTCATAGGATGTACCCTTGCATTGCCCTTCTAGTCAAAGAAGAACTTTAATGTCTCTTATTTTTCAACTTAATTCAACCTATAGATTATACTTAATGGGTTTATAACATCATTCCCATCACTAAACCCATAGGAATAATTCACCTTTGCATTGACTTTTATGACCTCAACCTTATTTGTCTAAAGGATGACTTCCCTTTGCCTAGCATCAACCAATTTATTGATCTCCTAGTTGGCCACAAGATATTATCTCTCATAAATGGTTTTTTAGGATATAATAAAATATTGATTACCCCCAAATATCAACATAAAACTTATTTCATCACCCCATATGGAACCTTCTATTATAGGGTCATGCCATTTAGTCTAAAGAATGTTGAAACAACCAACCAATATGTAATGACCTATATCTTCTATGATCTCATCCATAAAATTGTCAAGGACTATGTCGATGATCTCCTTGGTAAATATAAACATCATAAGGACCACTTATCCATTCTGACAACTATCTTCAAATGCCTTATCTGCTTCTACAATAGACTTAGTCCCAAGAAATGTATTTTTGGGGTTCTATCTAGAAATCTCCTTGGCTTTATTGTCTCTCTTTAAGGAATCAAAGTAGACCCTACCAAAGTTAGAGAAATCTTGGAGATTACTCCTCCAACCCAAATTAATCAACTTCATATCTTATATGGGAAGCTCCAATCCATCTATCACTTCATCTCTCAATTATCTGATAGATGTCAACCCTCTCACCATCTTCTTGAGAAAGACATTTATTTTTAAGTGGACTAAAGACTATCAAAAAGCCTTTGATTCACTTAAAGAGTACCTTATTTTTCCACATATTATTAACCCTCCTAAAGAGGACCAACCCTTATACCTCTATATATCTGCCACTGACCATTTCTTAGGGGTAATGCTCAGTTACCATGATGAATAAAACAAGGAGCAAGTTGTCTACTATATAAGTTAAACACTTATAAAGTATGAGACTTGGTACACATATTACAAGAAACTTTGCCTCACCTTAGTATTTATGGTTTCCAAACTTCATCATTACCTTATCAATCACAAGACCTACATCATCACCAATACTGACCACTCAAGTACATTCACTCTAATTCATACCAAAACCAACATATGGCTAAGTGGCTCATGCTCCTAGTTGAGTTTGACCTTGAGTTGTTCTAGTAAAATTTGATTAAATGGAAATTAATTGCTAAACAATTGGATTAATCTCCTTTACTAGACAACCAACCACTTCCTCTTTCATTTCCAGATGAGTCCATCATGACTCTTTCTCAAGAGGACCCCACCTACCAAATGACCATGTTCTTCAATGGTTCCAAATTCTAGTGTGGTGGGGATTCCAGAGTTATTCTCATTCTCCTTGATGGTGAACCTCTTCCCATTTATTTTAAACTTGATTTTGAGTGCACCAACAATGTGGTTAAATATGAAGCCCTAGTAATAGGTTTCTAAACCACTATAGCCTTGGGAATTAAGACTATTAGTGTCTTTAGTGATTCTTCAATTATGTTCAACCAGGTCAATGGATCCTACTAATGTAAGAATGATGTCTTGCAAAAGTAAAAAAAACTCTTAGATATACTCTTAACATCATTCAATCATTACCTTATCTAGTCTATTATATGATCTACCAACAAAGTTCAAAGATACAATGGCTTCCTTTGCTTCCCAAATCCCATCTCAACTTATCAAGTCTAAACTATTTGTTACCGTCCATCATTTTGTCACACCCTCTTATATCCATTCTAACCTTCCTACCATTTTTAGTGTAGATAAATATCTATTAGATATTTGGTATGATCAAACCTTTAACTACCTCAACCTTGGTATCATTCATCTTAATCTCTCTAGGAAATCCTAAAGAGCCTTTGTTCAAATTACCTCTCATTATACCATACTAGGGGGAATCCTTTATAAACATGGATTTGATGGCCTCCTTCATTCTACATAGTCATGAAGATTCCCATACTATCAAGGAAACTCATGATAACATCTATGGGGGAACACTTTAGTGGTTTAGCTATTGCTAAACGTATCCTTCACCTTGGCTACTATTGGCACACTCTCAACCAAGATTGTTGTGATTATGTAAAAAATGTGTCAAATGTCGAAAACACACCTATTCATGGCCTTCAAGTATCTAAAGACTATTGTCCCTTCTCATAATGGGGACTCAATCTCATTGGGAAAATCAATTAACATTCCTCATAGTGACACCAATCTATCATTACTACCATTGAGTATTTCACTAAGTGGGTGGAAGCTATTCCTCTCATCTTAACCAAGGTTGATAAGATAGTCAACTTCATCAATCACCACATCATCTATTATTTTAGTTTTCCCTATAAGATCATCATTAATAATGGTAAATATTTCAAGAACAAGCAAGTACAATGTCTTTGCAATGCATTCATCATCAAGTTAAGATTTTCTTTGCCTTTTCATCCATAAGAAAATGGATAGGTGAAAGCCTCTAACAAAACCCTTAACAAATTAATAATTAAAGTAATTAGTGCTTTAGTTCAGGATTGACACTTACACATCAATTTCACTTTATGGGCCTATCACACTAGCATTCAAACCTCTATGGGTGATACCCATTTCTTTCTATTCTTTGAAGTAGAGGCAGTCTTGCCTCTTGAAGTCCAGATTCCCTCTCTTCACATATCCTTGCAAGACATCATTTTTTAAAGTGATTATCTTCAATAATGTCTCACATGACTTGAACTCCTTGATGAATATCACCTCACAGTGCTTAACCACCTTAGTGTCTATCAAGAATAAATCAAGCGTGCCTATAAAAAACACCTAAAAGAATGAGAATTCAATATCAAAGACCTCATCCTTAAGAAAAACCAACATGTAACTAATATGGATAAAAACAAAATAGGTAGGTTTGCTTTCAATTGGCTTGGACCCTACATCATAACCCATAAGTAAATAATAAGAGATTATCATTTTCCCTCTCTCTAAGGCAAACCAAAACTTGAGCCTCTTAATGTTTTACATCTACATCCTTTCTTTTGTTAAAGAAGGATCAAACTCACCTTATGTCTAATGTAAGTTCATCCCTTAATTTATAATATTTTCACCTTCAACTTCACCTACATATCCCTATCCCTTTGAGGATAACTGATTATAACATAGAACCATGTGTTTAACTGTCATAGTCATATAGCCTAATCCTAAATATGGGCACCATAGCTCTACCCATAACATGGTTCTCAAGGATACTTTTCATCTCTAGTCAAATGGAATCTTGTGGTGATTTAGCTCTCAAAACCCCTTCTTTTACCTACCATTAAACCTTCTTATGCTAAAATTTTTGCCCTCATGAAGGTAAACCTTTAATCCTAATTAGACTTGTCTAGGTCTAAACCTCACATCAAAATAATTTGGGATACTAAAATATCACTTGGGTTGACATCTCTATCATTGTAGACTGCTCCCTTGAAGGACAACTACACAAAAACAAAATTTCTTAAAAGATAGACTACTCCCTTGAAAGATAGCTACCAAATAAACAAATCCAAAACATAGGGCACTCCCTTAAAGTATGGACAAGTCAAGTTTGTCAAATAAATCATTTGAAGCTTATCACATCAATAAGTTTTAGAACCTATCAAAAATAAAGAAATAAAAAGACCCAATATCAAAATTAGAACAAGCTATCCCAAGAAAGTCACAATCAGCTTTCATATCTAGCATTAGTAGACTTCCTACATTGATCAGTCTACACCTAGAATGAAGACAGACTTGTCTAATTTGGTTCTTAGGTCACCTATGGAAAGGGAAAACTAACCCACATAAGGTTACCTTACCTATTACCCATCCACACATTCACCCATCACCTATCTCCCCTTTATATTATCTATAAATGAAGGGATTATGAGCTTACTTGACACAATGTGATCAAAACACCTTTTTTTAATATCAATCTCAGTATGCTAATGTGAAGCATTTTAAAGTCTTATTTTCATTAGGTCAATCCAACTTTGGTTTTTGTTAGGTCCATACCAATAAAAAGGCATCATGCCTTTTTTCTTATACTCTCATCATTGGTTCATGTAGGCATATGTCTTGTGATTATTATCTCTTTTTTCAAATTTAGTTTGTTATCTAGCCTAATTTATGTGATTACATTACATTCATAACCACAATAACATCACATCTACATGAGCATAAACAAACAAAAATCAAAATAAACATAACATCCTGAACCATATTTGTGAACCATATCCTATCTATAAACCAAACATCATGAACCACATCATATCTATCTATAAATCATGAATATCATCCTATCCATTTACCATAAACATCACAACAATTCATCATAAACCACATCAATAACCATAATCATGTCACATCATCATAAAATATCTATATATTTTAAAACATCATATGTATCATACCCATGCATAAAACAAAACATCATCCATAAACAAAATCACATACCTAAGCTAAGGATTACACATCTCATAAAAATAAAGCATAAAACATGTCACCCATAAACCATGATCATAACCATAACCATAATCCATAAACATCACAAAACAATGCCATCATATACATCATGTCATCCAAATAAGTAATACATGTAACAATGTGTGTGTGTGTGTGTGTGTGTGTGTGTGTGTGTGTGTGTGTGTGTGTGTGTGTGTGTGTGTGTGTGTGTGTGTGTGTGTGTGTGTGTGTGTGTGTGTGTGTGTGTGTGTGTGTGTGTGTATCAAAACATATACATCTCTTTACATTGACACATAGGCTAGTATCAATAAAAAATGTACATCTATCTATACAACATATAAAAACATATAATATCATGCCCCTAGGGCACCACTACCATTGGCCCCTCCTACACCTGTGTTTCCACTACCATCAAGTGCCAGTCCTCTTAGTAATATTGATGTGGACCACTGACTTGAAGTCACCATGGCTACCCCACCTGCTAAACTAGCTCTATATTTACCCCATTAGGGTTTTAATAGACATTATGCTAGCACTATGGCCTCATAGTACCTCAACTCCTCCACTATGGTGAAGTACCACACCATAGGGATAGTACCTATTGGCTCTATTGGTACTATCATTGCTCTTACCCTCTATTTTAGGGTATCCCTCTCTGACATCACCAAACCAAGGG
This sequence comes from Torreya grandis, assembly GCA_037957365.1. Classification (NCBI taxonomy): domain Eukaryota; kingdom Viridiplantae; phylum Streptophyta; class Pinopsida; order Cupressales; family Taxaceae; genus Torreya; species Torreya grandis. The sequence continues at coordinate 4,402,801 of JARHVA010000081.1, forward strand.
AGGTCCTCCCCTAATCTCTCTTAGCTATGATAGTGGCAACCTAACCTTATAAAGTGACAATCTAGCCATATAATGTGGCCACCTATCCCTTTAACCTTATAATCTAAGCCTGTGCAACTACCAATGCTACCATTGCATGTCCACCCTAACCACCACCTTGTGCCTATGCCCTAGTTGGATCCACATCCATGGCTTATCAGCCTTAATCATCCCATCCAAAATTATTTGTTGCATATCAAGCCTGGTACCATGCTGCATAGCTATCCACAAAACTAGCATCATTTATTCTTGCTCTCACAAGTAGCTCCTCATGGTCTAATATTAAATCTACTGATTGTGGCTTAGGTAACAAAAACTCAACATCATCCCTCCTATACCTAGGAAAAAGAGTCAAAATCCATTGTAAAAATATATACTATCTTTAAACTCTATCACATGGGATGAGCTCGATCTCACCATATCTCCTCCTGTAGATCTAACTCTAGATCTGTAAATATAGTGTGATATTTATAGAGGGCCCACCTAGGCCAACCCACATATGTCCTCTAGATCACATCTCCCATAACCAAATCCTCTAATGTATCTCTAAACCAGTCAATGTCTCTAGCGCCTCCTCTAGCCCCTATCAAAATATAATCTCCTCTCCATCACAAGAAACCAACTCTATAGTCTATCTCGGCATATCCATCCCATGGTAGACCCAAAGGTATCAGAACCTAAATGTGCTCATATTCCTAATAATGGAGCATGAACTCCACATTGATATCATACCTCCTATGAGCTGAAAATGCCCAAACATCCTTGTAAATATGAACAAACAAAATTAGTGCCCACCTGAACATTGTCCTCCCCAACAACATCTCCATTAACACTCCTAATAGTAGATAAGGAAATCATCCACTGCTTGAATCAGGCAACACAAAACAAGACACTGCCATCATCATCATCATGGTCATTAAATGCCTATCATTTAAAGCCCTCAAATATAATGGAACATATCCAAAACCACTAGAATGCCACCTAACATGGGCCCAATCCTCACCATATAATAGTTCCATTTGCTCATCCCTCCCCTCACTCTCAATATAATAAATAAGTTCCCTTCAAATAGGTAGTCATGTAATTTAATGAACATCCTCTAATAGGACATTCATCTCTCCTATAAGTAGTAGGAAGGTGTTAATGCTCGGATCCAATCTCTTAATGATGGTCATGATCATTACCACATCTCATGGTAGTTACTGATAATGTATAATGGCTCTGATCCTAACCTCCTCCATGTGTGTCCAATCATCACCAGTCATCCCTCCATGAATCTCTATAAAAATCCTCAAAACTAAATTCCTTATTTAGATTTAGTCTTGTGCTTATAAAATAAACCAATTTAGCACACATGCTTATTTTTCCTTTTCAATTACTTAATTTATCCACATTAACCTCTTTATCAACCTAAACTCACCTAAATCAACCTATTTTGACCATTATCTCTACAATGTTTAACACCTCCACCCATAAAATATTTATAATCTACCCTAACCTATCAAACTAATCCCTAATGCTTCCTTCACAAACACCTACCCTACACAACAAAAAAATTAACACCTTCCCTAACCCTATCACACCAATACCTAATTTTACCCAAAAACCATATCATCCTTATCACTACTTGCACTTATCGTAATTGAACTTACCCTATCGATTTAAACCTTTTAACTAACCCATACCCCCTTACAAGATTTTAAAATAATTTTTTATATCTTTCTATTAAAACTTACCTTCCTCCAACACTCGACCACTGACAGTCACTATGACCACCAATGGTCAGGTGTGTTTTATCATTCAGTGGTCGACCATTGATGGTTAGGTCGAACCATCGATAGTTACTGTGTGTGACCATCGATGGAAAAACCTAACCATACCTTCCTAAATTTTTTAATAAAATAACAAATCAACAAAAACTTACCTAAATATAATCTCTATCCTATCACTAACCTAATTCCTATTTTAATTTTGAATTTCAACTACTATTTTTTTAACTTAACCCACAACCTAAACTAGGTCAAACCCCTCAAAATCCTATTCAAAGCAAAACAAATTACCAAAATTCAACTTCATCATAAACAAATAAACTAAACTAAAAATCTTAAAACATCCCCTACCTCATTCCTTAATCGCTACTACGGTCAGATCCCATGTCTAGCTTCCTGACTGCATCCTCATCTACCCTACATCTCGGCTTGAGATGGATCACCTCAACACATGCTCAACCATTCAATAATTGACACCTCAACCAACCACTCACTTAAACTTCTCCCAATAAAAAACTAAAATAAAAACTCACCAAATTATAAAAATGCAAAAAAGTATGGAGTCAATAGGTTAAAAGTGAAAATGAATTTTCATTTTCACTTTTTTACATAGATTTTTAGGGTTTCTCCTTCACCATCGATGGTCAGGGTGATCATCGACAGTTGACCCAAGGAACCCCTAACCATCAATGATCAAGTACCCATATTTTAAACAATTTCATTTTCACTTTTTATCAATACATTTTTAGGGTTTCCCCCTCACCATCGATGGGTAGGGTGATCATCGACAGTCGACCCTAGGAACCCCTAACCATCAATGATCAAGGTCCCCATATTTTAAACATTTTTAGGCACCAAACCTAAGTGCTAATTGTTTGAGATCACTTATTTTCCCCTAAACCAAAACTTGAAATTTTGGATATTACCCTTCTCTCACACACCATTAGACCATACCCACCTTGACATTTTCCATTTTGACCCAAACACTTGCATATTTTTATGATGACCTTACATTAGTCTTTTTTACTACACCAACCAACCTTGCCATGTTGACTATTTAAATTTTCACCAACTCATGTATAGTTAAACCATTTGCATTTTTCAAGGGTGAAATTCCTACCTTAGATACCTATGAAAACATTAACCTTTTCTATAAGACCTAATAGGAATAGCATGATCAGCTATGACCAATGTTGTGGACCAATTTTCCCATCACTAGTCCTAAAACTAACCTTATTTTTACCAAAATTGGAAACTTTATTCTTTAGGTGATTTTTACTATTAGAATTGATCACATTTTATGTGTGCATTTGTGTTTTAAATGACCAACCACCCTTTTGTCACCTAATTCATGGTTAACCATACACTTCTTATCAAACCCTGACTTGATTTTAGATTCACCTCATCAACTCCTAGTTTGAGGGGGAACACTTCCTCCCATACTTAGGGAAATGAGGCCTTTGACAAAGCAATCCATTTTTATTTTGTAGCTTGTTGATTTAAAGCCATATAAAAAAAAGAGGAAAAATGCAGACACTAAAAAATCATACTATATGTCGAAATGCCTCAGAATACCTCTAAAGATCATCTAATCCTTATCAACCCACTATCCAACTTATTAGACCCTAAGTGTAGTTAACTAGTTATCTAACTAAAATCATTAACTTGCTAACCTAAACCTTTTACCCAACCCTTTTTAACTTATCTTCACCCATTTTCCTTTAGACACTTGATCGTTGATGGTTAGTCTGACCATCGACGTTTAGGATCTCACCCTTGTAACACCACCAATTTTTTGTGCTAATAAGACACAATTTAATATTTTTGCCTTAAATGGTGCTAAAAGACTCCTAAGAATTGAAATTATCATGCCAACCTACTAGGGAACCTTCTATCCTCCATCTCTCTTTCCTTATAAAAGGAGGGCAGTAGGAGGTGAAAAAGATTCATCATCATAAGCATTCTTGCACATATATATTCAAGCTTCCAGCTAGCCAGTCTTCTTCTAACAATCAAGAAATAACAATAGGGACCTGAACCTCTTCCCAAATTACTCTTGAGGAAAAGTACTATTACTCTATCAAAATTTCTCTAGCCATGCACTATCAACCATTTAGCAAGCAATAGGCATATTTATACTTTAGTCTTATCATTTTAGTTTGTAACCTTCCTACCCTAACTAGACCCTTCTACACTTTTTTTGCCACTCCCAGATCCTTAACCAAACACCTCCCTAATCAGATACCTAATCTATAACTCTTTTTAAACACTTATAACAATCCATAGGTAACCACCATGTTAGTAACCCAACCAAAAGCTTTGATACCACTTTGTTGGGATTATGGAAGCACACAACTGATTACCAAGCAACTTAACATGTGGAAATTAACTAGAAGTAACAAGTAACTAGAATTCAAAAATAACACAATATATGAGAGACAATACCCAATTGTATTAATACTCTTCCAAAAAAGAAATACAACAAAAAAGATGCCACAGTCTTCTTCCTTACACACCTCTAGGGCTCCCACACCTCTAGGACATAAACAGTAAATCTCTTCAAGAGCTCACTCTCTCTCTTACGGTCCCAACACACAACTCAAACATAGAGTTGGTGTTCACCTCCAACCAGTCAGTATCCACTACTGCCAGTACACTGAGTATACAAACATACTCAATCGAGTACATAATGCACTCCAAGTAGATCTCCCATGAATTTGCAACAACCTGCAACTCAAATGATCTTACTTTGAAAGGATCTACCTTGCCTTCCTCTTTGCTCTCTATTTGAGTACACACCGTACTCCAAGTAGATTCTACCTGATCTTGCTACCTATTGTGTTTTTGTCACCTTGATCCTACTGCTACCTGATAATTAACCTGGTTATGCACACCTACAAACCTAGACCATGCACACACATACACCTGTAGATCAATGATCTTACTTACCATGTAGATCACCTAACCTGGCCTTGTACACCTGTTGATTGAGATCATACATACATGAAGAATCCTTTTAATTCTCCAAACTAGCACCCACACTTGGCACTGTGGCACTAGGAGGAACACACCATGCTCTCTTCACTTTGAAGGAGCTAAATTTTGCTCTCTTACTCTCTAGCACACATTACAATACAGCCCATGAGTCTCTTAAATATATCTCATGCAAACAATAATTAGACATCCAATTACAATAATTATATCCACAACTCGGGACTATAATTAGCTCTTAACATGAAAACACCCAATTCATTAACTAACTATCTATAAACTAGTAGTTATGAACCGTACAGGGGACTGACGTCAGTCCCTGTCTGCCTGGAGGTGACCGACATTAACTGACCAATGACTGATATTGGTTTCTCTTCTATCTATACCTTGTCGACATCAGTTGGCCTGACTGATACCGATGACTGTGACACTTAGCAACCTCCTCCCTTGTTTGCATTAGTGAAGCTTTTAGCTCCATAACCTAACAATCTCCCACTTGGAGATAAATAGTTGCACTGCACCTATACCTATACCCCATCTAATCTGTTTCCTAGCTTGTATCCCTCTTCAGGCTCAACCTTGAAGACCAACCACCACAAATCCTGTGGTCACCTCCTGTCATCTAAGTAACCTTCTACATTCGCATCTACAAACCCATGTAGAAAAGAACTTGACCTTGCATCACATGTATACCTGCTGCTGGTCCCTCTCAGATACCTGAGAATCCACTGAACTGCCCTCCAATGCTTCTTTTCTAGATCAGCTCCAAACTTTCTGATTGCTCCCACTACATGGGCAAACCCAAGTCTAGTACGTATGTACTTAACCTCATCATGTGAATCAAGACACTGCTCATAAAACTATCCAACCCATCGGTATGCTAATTGGCTTCACACAATCATCTAGAGACAAAATCAACCTGTGATCTTCCATGTCTCTATAACACACTCATGCCAAAGAGTTTTTCTCCTCCAAATTCTTCATGACACACCACTGAACTAACTTTACCTTTAGTTTAGAAAAACCCTACATGTGTAACCCTCTATCAAGCAAACACATAACATACAATAACAGGATAATGTCGCAACCATCATCCACCTGATAAAGAAACCATAGTAGTTATAATGACATTAACTAAGGCCATGCTTTTTCATCCACCTGTCAAACCTGTACGACTATCCTAGAGCTTCCTCAAGACCATATGACCTAGCCTTATATCTTGCGTGTTTATTCTCTCTATTCTTTAACTAAGGTATCCATTCATCTTGTAGTGCTTTCATACCGACTGGTAACCCTACCAAATCTCTCGCTTGGTTCTGCATCCTAATCATGCCATGCTCCCACTATTTTTTGGATCCTTCCTGATATATAGTGAGCAACAAGTATAAAGAAGAGGAACAACAAATTTGAGGCTTACTTACCCTTTTAGTCCTTCATATGGGCATTTGAGACTCCTTGATAGCTTGTTGTCCACCCAAAATTTGTTACAATGACTGACCTCAGTTGCCACATAGTCTACATCTGACTGACGTCAGTTCCATGTGCCTATCCTAACTACCAACTCTAATTGATGTCAGTGTCTCCTATCACTGATGTCGGTCCTCCTAACCGACATCAGTCTTACCTATCATCGACGTCAGTCCTTTTGACTGATGTCAGTCTTACCCTACCTAACACCACTAGCTCTAGTCTGCACATGATCGACATTGGCATCTGTCTGTTTGATGATGGTTCCTCCTGATCGATGTTGGTACCTATGTTCACTTGTGAGTGATGACTTTTTACCCGTGAGCTCTCTTTGAATCAAAACCCTATCCAAACTACTCTGCTCAGAGTTACTCAGTCCCATCTGCTGATCTTTGTCCGTCATCTCCTCCATAAACACTAAGGCTTTCCAGTTCTTAAGTTTGTCAAAGACATCTGTCTTATGCTTAAGAACATGCATCTCCTTCTTGCTCTTGTGACCAAGCCTACAAAGCCATGTCCTCGCAACAGAAGAAGAATCAGTAATATAAGCAAGTAGATAAAGAGTACCTACTTTCTTACCACTAGCTAATTCAAGTGCATCCACTGTGAGAGTTCCTATGCATCTCTCATCACCCAACTTTCTTGAAGAAATTAGCCTTACCTTCAGAATTGGGACTTGCATGACCTCCTTCGACACCCATGTGTTGGCCACCTGTAATTTCAGCTTCACTTCCCCTTTGCCAATTCTTTGGCAAGGCACACCAGCCCCTAAATAAATCTTTCTAAAGTCTCTAAAGACCTTACCATGGAAAAATACTCTATTTTAGGCTGCATGGAAAGAGGCAATAGAATCTATAAGACAAGATTTTACTTTATCCAAAGAACATCCTAGAGCATCCTGTGCAACAACACCTGCAACATCTGCTTCTTCAATTCTTTCATGTTGATCTTCCACAAACCAACAATTTTTATTTACCTGCTCTTTCTTTCCATAACACCGTAATTGACCATTCGTGCTTTTTAATTCCTCCATTCTTAGCTTACTTTTTTCTGCCATTGTTATACTCCCACTCAATCAGAAACCCCTGAGAGTGACCTATAATCAAACACAAACCTACTCCATACAACCTTAGCTCTGATACCACTTGTTAGTAACCCAACCAAAAGCTCTGATACCACTTTATTAGGATTATGGAAGCACACAACTGATTACCAAGCAACTTAACATGCAGAAATTAACCAAAAGTAACAAGTAACTAAAATTCAAAAATAACACAAAATATGAGAGACAATACCTAATGGTATTAATACTCTTCCAAAAAAAAATACAATAAAGAAGATGCCACAGTCTTCTTCCTTACACACCTCTAGGGCTCCCACACCTCTAAGACATAAACAGTAAATCTCTTCAAGAGCTCACTCTCTTTCTTACGGTCCCAACACACAACTCAAACATAGAGTTGGTGTTCACCTCCAACCAGTCAGTATCCACTACTGCTAGTACACTGAGTATACAAACATACTCAATTGAGTACACAACGCACTCCAAGTAGATCTCCCATGAACTTGCAACAACCTATAACTCAAATGATCTTACTTTGAAAGGAGCTACCTTGCCTTCCTCTTTGCTCTCTGTTTGAGTACACACCGTACTCCAAGTAGATTCTACTTGATCTTGCTACCTGTTATGTTGCTGTCACCTTGATCCTACTACCACCTACAGATCAACCTGGTTCTGCACACCTACAAACCTAGACCATGCACACATATACACCTACAGATCAATGATCTTACTTACCATGTAGATCTCTTAACCTGGCCTTGCAAACCTACTGACTGAGATCATACATACATGAAGAATCCTTTTAATTCTCCAAACTAGCACCCACACTTGGCACTGTGGCACTAGGAGGAGCACACTATGCTCTCTTCACTCTGAAGGAGCTAAATTTTGCTCTCTTACTCTCTAACACACATTAAAATATAGCCCATGAGTCTCTTAAATAGATCTCATTCAAAAAATAATTAGACATCCAATTACAATAATTAGATCTGCAGCTTGAGATTATAATTAGCTCTTAACATGCAAACACCCAGTTCATTAACTAACTATCTGTGAACTGGCAGTTATGAACCACACAGGTGACCAACGTCAGTCCCTGTCTGCTTGGAGGTGACCGACGTCAGTCGACCAATGACTGACATCAGTTGATATTTTGTCTATACCTTGCCGACATCGATTGGCCTGACCGACGTCGGTGACTGTGACACTCAGCAACCTCCTCCCCTATTTGCATCAATGATGCTTTTAGCTCCACAACCTAAAAATCAAGAAATAACAATAGGGACTTGAACCTCTTCCCAAATTACTCTTGAGGAAAATTACTATTACTCTATCAAAATTTCTCTAGTCATGCACTATCAACCATTTAGCAAGCAATAGGCATATTTATACTTTAGTCTTATCATTTTAGTTTGTAACCTTCCTACCCTAACCAGACCCTTCTACACTTTTTTTGCCACTCCCAGATCCTTAACCAAACACCTCCCTGATCAGATACCTAATCTGTAGCTCTTTTTAAACACTTATAAAAATCCATAGGTAACCACCAAAAATTATCTCAACCATTGATGGTTACCCCAACCATCGATGGTTACCCAACCACTGACGATCAACTTAATCGTCGATGGTCACCCTAACCTCTAATGATCACTGTGGAAATAAATAATAAGTTATATATGACCACTTACCCCCAGCTAAACTTAAGTTTGTGTGTCCCTACCTATTCATAGACCCCTACCTAATTTTTATCAATTTGACCTAATCTACTTTAGCACTAGTATGGACCCACTTTTGCTATATTTAGTCATTTTATTTATCAATAATTCATCTACTTTTTATATTTCATTTCAATTACTTTATGTTATCTAATGCAATTAGTTTCCTATTATCTATTTCAACTTAATTTTTATCAAATGTTGGATTGAAAACCTCCTATTAAGCTGATCCGATCAACATTTCAAGCAAGAATTCAGGTGATGGTTCTACCCCAATTGGTGGTGGAACTTTCAAGAGCCATAACTTTTGCACCATAGCTCCGTTTGACTCCCTGTTTAAACTGTTGGAAATATAATAATGAGGGGAACATTGTGAGATGAAAAAAAATCCCATAAATGGGTTTTGACCCTTAACAAACATATGAAAGTTCCCTAAATTTTAATTTTAGTAGTGTAATCTAAAAATAGTAAGGTTCTAAAAATAGTAATTCCTCGAATTTTGTATTGTTGTAAATCATGGAAGTCAAACTGATTAATCTCCCTCAAGATTGGTGACCTTAAAAATATTACTCATACCTTCAAAACATGTATAAATGAATATGTAACCTGAAATGGAAATCAGACATCTCTTCTCAGAGATAGGCATATGTTTGGGTCTACAAATTTGATGAATAAGACATCTCTTCTCAGAGATAGCATTATTGTTATTATGTTGTTCTTGTTTCTTGAATTATAATTAAACCAAATATTTTAAGTTTTGGATCACAAGCTCATGCTAAGTAGTCCACCTAACTATCTTTCTTACAATCCCTTTGTTAGTGCTTTTCTTATCTATAGGTAATCCTTCCAAGATAAAAAGGAGATCTGTATATTCATCTAGAACACATGCACATAACAAATAGGTATTTATACCACACCTTTATTACTAATTTCTTATCTTCTTCCAAAATTAAGAAATGAACAAAAATTAATAAAAACATAAACATCAAGAAATATGCATAATTGTAAAGCATCTTCATCCAAGACATTCAGGGGAGCACTTCTGCCATCACCATTTTATATCAAGGACTCAATATAAAACATGGACACTATCTATGATGACACCATATTTGAAAAGACATACAATATCTACTCTAAATTATAGGATGTTGTAGGCTCTATCAATGTATTTTCACTAGATGTAAATCTATCTCTGAGGGAGTGACTATTCATTACAGACTTACTCTCCCTCAAGAGACAAACACTACATTTGATTGTGGCCTAGATTGAGGTGATGCCATACATTGACCTTTAATGAAACTTATTCTTCATGGGGAAGGTTATGTAAGATGATTTTTTTCACCACATGGATAACCAAATAGTCATGGCATGTATTTTTGGAGTTGATTTTCAGAGGTATTTATCACTACTAGTTCCAGATGCATATTTTGACAAACATAGATTGGTTTCATAGAAACAAGATAATTTAATGGAAAATGTGTTGACTTCATGGCTTCTCCCTAAGGAAATAATTACATACAAAGGTAATAATCCCAACCCTATCAATAAATTTAGGATGGGAGTGTGTATTGGGATGACACTACTCAAAAAGTTGTATGGTATGCCTACTATCCATTTCCTCAATTTGGACTGGGTGCCATTGTTAATATGATGATGACTAGTGATGCCACTTTTGCTTTGGGAGAGATCATTAGTTACCAACTTAGAGAATAGGTCATACATAAGAACAAGGGGCCCACTTTAGTGGGATACTTTTACATGATGTCCTATCTTTTAGATGTTATCATGGGCACAATGTATAAAGTCCTTGGTGAGCTTTAGAGCTCGTCCACCAACTATTGCAAGAATTATATATGTGATTATTTTTAATTTATGCACATTTATGCATGTACCAAAGTATGGTTAAGATTGTTGAGGATGTTTATCCTCAATATTGGCAAGCAATCCATGGGTCTCCCATGCCTAGAGTTGGAGCAAGCATAGTGAAAACACTATTTGGAAGAGGTGATTATTTTTTTTATACTAATTACATGGTGATCATTATCATCAAATACAAGGTTCATCCCTTAATCCTCCCAAAATATATACATGATAAATTTTCATAACAAAAAATTTATTTCAAGCTTTGGTGGAGCATTGATGAGGACTTGACCGAAAATAAGAAAAGTACATTCTACGGGCACCATATGGTCATTGGTCAGATGTGCTACACATAGAGAAAACACTTTAGAGATGTGGGAGGCAAAATAAATAATTATCATTTTCCCATAGTGCCACATAGGGACTTGGATCCTTATGGAAAATTCCAAAGATACATTCAAGGCCTTGGTATTCCCTACCATCATGTCCATTAGGACTATACTTTTATATTCATGAATGCAGAGAATGATGACTACTACTTGGAAATGGAAAAAGTTACCAGATTGAAAGAGCATCATCTAAGGGTGATTTAATAAGAAACTTCAATCATGATAAGGTAATTTCATAGTACATTACCACTCTTTTCAATATGGACACCCTCAATTTTTTGGAAAGGCCAACCTCCAAAGCAGCCTAAGGAACAAGGAGAGCCTTCTCAAGAACTTCTTTTCAAGTTGAGAGATGTAAAGAAGGAATAAAGGGTAATTGAGCCTAATCCTAGGGGATTTTCAAGAGATACCATTAATTTAGAGTCCTCTAATGAGGAATAACAAGGACAAGATCACCCAATTGCAAGTGTAATATAAATGCCTACAACTACCTGCCAGGGATAAGAATCTACATCATCATGGGTAGCCACATAGGAAATTACTACCTCATATCAAAAAGGATCCTCTTTATAACCTAAGACTACTATTTTATAAAAGAGGAAGCCTAGGACTCCACTTATAAGTAGTCCAACAATTGAGTAATCAAAACTCTTGCCTATAATACCTCAATAAGTAGAAGTGGAGGAAGAAGAAGATTTTGATGAAGAAGTATAATTAGAAAGATCTAAGGCTCTGAGCCTCACATTTGATAAAGGGAAAGCACTAACTGTAGAGGGTACCATAGGTAAAAAGTCTTAGAATTTAAAGACCACTTCGCTACTCTCTTACTTTATTCCTATTTTTAGTTCTATGCTAGTTTCATCTATGTTGAATACTCTCAAAGTGGAAGTTATCACTTCCACCCTAGATTATCTATTCACCTCTTCATCTCTCTTACACATTCCTTTACTTACTCCAAAAGTAGGCAAAGACTCTTCCACCACCTTTGATCCACCTTCCACCACTATCATAGCCACTACTACTATACCCTCTAAGACTACCACAATCAGATCCTTAAAAATGAAAATGAAATATAATAAGATTGAAATAGCCATGGCCACTCCCTAACTCCATGTCTCATCCACCTAGATCACTCTACCCATGCCATCCTCCACTTCAACCTAGGAAACCATTGTCACAAGCTCAAGAAAGGGAAATAAGGAAAAGAAGGTTATCATAGTCTATTCATTCCCTTAATGTGGAGGTTTGGATTGGTCCAAGACTCTTTGGCCTTCCTTGTTTGAAACAATCATCAAGGCAACAAATAAGCAAGAACCAATAAAGGATGTTGAAAAATATGTTATGGTCAAAACCACAAAGGAGATGGAGCCCAACCAGATGACAATTCCTCTATGGGCCATTGATTTAATAACTAAGACTTCTCAAATGCCTAAATTCAAAATAAAAAAACTCCCATCCATTACAATTTGTTTGACCAACCATCTAGGAGTATTTCGAGAGTAATAAAGAGGAAGTTAGAAGATGATGCTAGTAGAGAAATAATTATGGAAGAGAGGTAATAAGTATTTTCCTTATCCAAAAGATAAAATAGATAGGTGGGTCAATTCCTCTATAATGAATATTTTAGATCTCTATCTGAAGCACATAAGGATGCCATGGTGGTAATTCATGAAGGCATAGAACTGGCGAAACAAGAACTAGAGGAAGAATTGGAGAAAATAAAAGATAATATACATTATTCCTACGAGTATTGAAGCTGAGGTGTAAGAAGTAACATCCAAGTGCTAAATAACTTTAGAGGAATTAGATTTTATATGAGTTAAATTATCCCCACATATTTCCATCACTCATAAATTATTCAATTCTTTGAAGGTGAATGAGAATAAGCTAAAATTGCTAATTGTTTACACAACTAATAAGACATATATCCATTTGGATCTAATTACAACACTAGAGGCATCCAATGAACCTAACACAGTGGTCATTAGAATAGAAGAGGATAGGTAATGGGTCATAAATACTGGGGCTTTGATCCCCAAATACTTGGAGTATGAGGCCCTCTTCCTATAAATTTTCAATGACTTTAAATTGTCAAAATTAAAGGATACTACAGGAAAATTGATCAATAAGATGAACTTTGATAAGATTATTCAAGAGGCTTTAGATAATTTAAAGAAAAGTTTACAAGGATTGTCATTATAAGACATAGAAGTAGAGTTGAGCTTTGCAAGGAAAAAGGAGACTGAAGTTGAGATCTTTAAAATCAACTTTTAGATGATAAAATCAGAGCAGGTAAAGCGACTAGGATAAGTTGATAGGGTACATAGACCCTCACTTTTGAACATGGATATAATTAGATAGTAGCATGATGTGTTACATAAATTATAGCTTGAGATAGAGGCAAAGAAGAAATAGACTGAAGTTTCTACTTCTAATTATACATCAAGGACCATAGTTACAACTCCAACTAAAGTCCATGCATCCATATAGATGATGACACAACCGTAAAGGTTTGCATGTAGATTCTATAGCGATGTATATTTCATATTTATAGTTTTTTTATGACTCAAACATATTGTAAAAGTTTCCTATTAATTTTGTAAATATGCACCTGTTGCATGATTTTGTAAAGCCTAATTTTAAACTATTAATAACTATAAGACAACTTTATACAGTTTTGAGACCACATTTAGAATTGAAGTTCTAAATATGCCATGTAATGTAATTTTCATGTACTTGGATGATGAGGTGAACCCTTCCCCAAGTATATTTAAACACATGAAACCCATATTTTTAAATGGTTAGAATATTTTTTAATATACAAGAGTAGAAGTAATTTTTATTGTCAACTCATGTGTTTGTGTATTTTCTTTCCAATCTTTGTGTAATTACGCTGATCTCTTTTAGTTATATGATACAATAATTCTTAGTGTGAAAAAGTTGTGAAGGAGTTATTTCTTGTTATATTTGATATGATAGTATTAGATGTGTAACATATATTGAAAGATTAGTAAATTACGTTGACTATTGGAAATTAAGTTTATTGATTCATATTCTTAAGTGTGTAGAGGTGTTTTCATTTGATATAGTTTTTTTGTGTATGTGCATTGACTATCTCAGATACCTTACTAATCCCAAGACATAATCTCCTTATTAAGAGCTTAAAATAGTTACACTAAAAGGAGAAATCTTTGAATGAGACCTATGAGTTTACTATATCAAGATTATCCTAGACTGCTTGACCATGTCTAACAATGTGTGTGCAATAGCCGATAACAATAGACATAGGTTTTGAAAGCACTTGTCCACTTAGAAACCAAATATATAAGTGATTATTGAAGTCACATAACCTTTATTTTCTACTCTACCCTTCCCTCATTTTGGATTTTATTTTTGAGACCTACCCACTCTCAATTAGCATACCATCCAACTACCAACTCATATATATTTTAATTATTTTTTAGAGACGACCCCTCCACTCACAAATCCTTGGTAATAACCTACATGCCCTACCTATTATTCCATCACCTAGTTATTAAGATCACATACCTATAACTCATGCCTTGGAGTAGAGTTCACCTCCATTAAGATCCTAAAACATTATAGGTTACCATATTATAGGATTAGTGTGCATAAAACCCACATCAACATACTTGTTCTAGTACTATAAGGAGGGCCAAAACCTCTAATAAAAAAGGTTAGTATCTACATAGAGTTTCACTAAAGTTACCCAAGAGAGTAACAAGATATAGTTCTTAAACTGGCCTTTTAGTCTCACCCTTGTCAAACCATATGAGACCTAGATTTATACCAACTACCCTTGTCCAGAATAAACCAACGACACCTTCCTTAGTAAGGATCACTTCCCATGTTAATCCTCCCATGGCTCAACCACCTTGGTTAGTTGGATCTACTATTGTCATCCTAAGGGATGTGCATGACTTAAGAATCTTGAAAAGTACCTACCATCTTTCTCTCCTTAAGGAGTAAGAACTGTAGAGGAACATATCAAATCTCTTAAAGTTTATTTCAAGTTAATGAATGTTATTAATGAGGATGTTGTATGTAGGATGTTCCCTTTTACACTAGTGGATGTTGATTATGATTGGTATCTAAATCTAATGGAAAATTCCATCACTTCTTGGAATATATGTCAAGCATATTTTCTTGAACAATTTAGATAGGTAACCATCCTTAGTTTGATATATCAACACTTCATCATCATGAAGATGGATCCTAATGATCCAATTCATGCTTTCAATGCAAGATTTCAAAATATGTATACATGGTTAATCCCAAGGTATAAACTAGAAAAAACATTAGCATTGGAAATGTACAATAATGTTTTGGACCCAATTATTTTAGTGTTCCTAAGAATGGTAGCTGCTACGAAAAAAATTGCATTGTCATATGAAGAATCCATTAGTATTGATAGGCAACTTAATCCCCAAGTTCCTAGCACACCTAATGTCAATAATGGCTTCCCAAAGATAAATCTAGTCCCACATGTAAAGTAGAACATTATTGCATCTAATCAGAACTAGTTATACATGTTGCCTCCTCTAACATAGACTACACAATCAAATTATAGATTATTTAACAACCATGCATAAGGTAATGGTTACTAACAAAATCAATATTTGTCTACATCTTCTATTGTTATTCTCTAAGGAACTAACTCTACAAAGGTAGAGCTATATTCTATTCAAAAGATGGCTCAAAAGCTAAGTAATGGCTTCCTCGGTATGCAAAGAAAGATGGGCAATGTTAATGGCCCAAGTGATAATGAAAATTTAGGATTCCAAAGGTATAATAAACCATTCAATAGGCCTATAGATAACATAGATCAGCCTAATAAGCTTCCATAGATCAACATGGAAGAGATAGCTCTATGCAATTGGTGTAGAATCCATAATACTTCTTAGCATGGTGAGATTGATTATGTTTAATTTTGTATAGTATTTAAAATATTTCAAAGAGAAGTAGTGAGGTAATACTAGATGCATAATCCACCAAAATTCTACTAGGATCTTGGCCTTTAAATCACTACCATATTATTTGAGACTCACAAGTTTCCCTTTCCAAGTGAGGATGACAACATACCAGAGGACAACATTGATGAGATCCATGCTTTGCATTGATTCCAAAAAGGTGGTTACAATATAATAAATAGATAGCCCTTCATAAATTCTATTCCTCCAAATAACACAACCATTCCACCCAATCCTAAATCTGATAACAATCCACCTCCTCCAAAAAGGAATGATCGGCCTCAGAATAAGTAGGAATAGAGAAAAAGAGGTTACAACATTATTGAAGACATTAAGAAAATCAAATCAAACATTAATCTTCATGAATTAGCTCAGATCACTAAATAAGAGTTACTAAGGAAACCTATCATAGGGAAGACCCCTATGGAAGGGACAAAAACATTTATAGATAAAGTAAAGGATGCTGAACCAATGTCATCTATAAAATAAGGTAGAATTTCCATCCCTTTTTCTGACTATCAGGGTATTTGGTAAGAATATTCTTAATTATGTAGTTGATTTTGGGGCCTCAACAACTATTATGCCTACTTCAATATGTCTAAATATTGGTCTAACTCCAAGCCCTTCAAAGAGAATAGTTCATAATTGGATAACATAGTGATACCAATGGTTAAAACATTGACTAATGTACATATTTAAGTAGTATCTAAGCCACATTCTTAGATGACTATTGACAATCTTATATTAGACATAGCTAAAGGCTATGGACTATTACTGAGTAGGGATTGGTCCAAAATGCTTAATGGATATCTCTCTACAAATTTATCTCACATCTGGCTACCATGGAGAGGCATTTCAAATCAAATCTAGCTTGACAAGGAATAAGGATGAAATATCCTATCACAGAGTATAATGTCAAGAATGAAGAGGTCTAGCCTTGGTATTTACACTTTTCCTACACAAAATCAAATACAAGATCTAGAATTTAAAGTTTTTAATCAAATATTAACTTTACACTTTGATGGTGTCATATCCAAACAAGGATTAGGTGTATGAATTGAATTGATTGATCCATATGGGAAGAAGTTCTTGGTAGCATACAAGTTACAATTCCCCTGAACTATCAATAGGTTTGAATATGAAGCTTTAATTTTGGGATTACAATTTCATCTCAATAATAATGTCAAACACTTGTTAGTATTTGGTGACTTAGACTTGGTAGTCAATCAGGTCAAAAACAAATACTAGTGCAAGTTATCTTATTTGAAAAGGTATAAACATAGGGCATGGGATTTGATTGAAATATTTGAAGCTTTCAAAATAGTAGTAGTTCCTAGAGAGCAAAATTAAACTACATACTCACTAGTTGTTGTTTCTAATTTAGAGCCTTTCCAACAATCAAAGGTAAAGAGATTCTCTATTGAGCTAGTAACTTATTATTCTATTCTTAATAATGTAGAAAATTTCTAGATATTTGATGATGATCAATAGATCATTCAATTTTTAACTAATTCAAGGAAGTTTGAATCCCAAATCATTAATGATAAATAAGTAAACCATCCCTATCAAGAAGAATCAGAAAAGGAAGGTATCCTTAGATCAAATAGAATCATCTCCCAATTGGGTTGCTCTCCTTAGAAAGACCATTTGTTATAGATCCTAAAGCTCAATAAATAAGGTAACCCAAAGCCAATGATTTTAACTTTAAAAGGGATAATTTAGGAGATGAACATAGCCCATGCTATGTTAACATTGGCCTTAGCTTCACCCCATAATAAATATAATGAGTTAAGGATTTAATCACTCAATATAGAGATGTGATTTCTTGGACATATGAAGACTTGAAATTTTATGACCCTATGGTCATCACTCATATAATTTTAATGAAACCAGACCACAAACCATTCAAATAGAGATAGAGACTAGTGAATCTTATCTTGGAACCTCTCATTCAAAGAGAAGTGGAAAAGTTACTAAGTGAAAGAATGGTATTCCCAATCAGACATTCTACCTGGGTGTCTAATTTGGTCCCAGTAAGAAAGAAGATCGATGAGATTAGGTTGTGTGTTGATTTTAGTAACATGAACAAAGCTTCTAAAAAATACAAATATCCCGTACCTTCCTTGGATGAAGTAATACAAATAGTATGTGGATCTAAAATGATATCCTTATTTGATGGTTTTTTAGGCTATAATCAAGTATTGGTACAATCAAAGGATATAATAAAGACTACATTTACTATGAAGTGGGGTACTTATGCATATAAGAGGATGCCTTTTGGCATAATAAATATAGGAACCACCTTTTAGTGAGCCATGGATCATGCATTTAAAGGATTGAAATCTAAGTGCATAATCAACTATATGGGTGATCTTACTATATTCTCCAAGAATACGAATGAACACGTAGGCCATCTATAGATAATATTTGCAAGATGTATAAGGTTTGGCATCTTGTTGAATCCAAATAAGAAATATTTTGAGTAACTAAATGTAATCTCTTTGGACACATCATTACTAAAGAATGGATCATCATTGATCAAGATATAATTAAGGGAATTTCAAAGATTACACCACCAAACAATAAGAAGGAGCTCAAGTAATTCTTTGGGAAGATTAATTTTGTAACGAAGTTTATCTCAATATTTATAGATATTTTTAGACCTATGAATTCAATGCTCAAGTAGGATGCTAAAATATAATGGATAGCTGAGACCTAGAAGTCTTTTCAATACATTAAAGATGCAATATCTCAGGCCCCAATATTGATTAGTCCATATTTTACAAAGTATTTCTAATTATACTCATTTGCTTCAGAACATATAATTATTGTTGTCATAAAATAGAAGAAGTATGAGACTGAGCATCCAATCATGTTTATGAGCACCAATCTAAAGGATGCAAAACTTAGGTACTCCATGATTGATAAAAAAAGTCTTTGTTCTTATCAAAGCATCAAAGAAAATTTGACACTACATCTTGAGGAATAAGACTATTTCTATCATACTTGACCCTACTATCAAGCTCACCTTGTCACATAATGAATTAGGAGAATGTAGAGGCAAATAGATGGCAAAACTACATTAATTTGATATAGAAATCAAGCCTACTAAGATCATCTAGGGTCAAGGCATTATTTAACTCATGACTAAACTAGATCCACATATTATTGTTGAAGAGGTATGTGAAGCCCATGTATCTAGAGGATAATGGTATATAACATAATACAGTATTTTCTTATAGGTACTTGTTCCCTAGAACTCAATAAAGAATGAAGGAGAGCTTTGAGACTTGAAGTTACTCATTACATGATCAAAAAAGGAGTTATCTATATAAAAAAATATGAAGGCATGTATATTAGGTGTCTATCGACAAACTAAGCTAAAGAGATTCTAAAAAAATTGTATAAAAATATAGGTAGTGGTCATCCATCTAGGAATACCACATTCCACAAGATCTTAACAATGGGCTATTATTGGCCAATAGTTTTCAATGATGCTCATGCTCATGTGAGAACATGCCATGAATCCAAGCTTTAGCAAAGAGACAAGTACATGCAGAAATGTCCTTACAACCTATTATTGAAGGAAGACCATTTGGATAATGGGGTTTAAACTTAATTGGTGTCATTAATCCAAATTTTTGAATAGGTCATAAGTTTTTACTCATTGCCACAGACTAATATACTAGATGGATGAAGGTAGTGACCAATAAGAATTATAGAGCATAATAGGTGATTCACTTCTTGGAGGAGCACATCATAATTACATTTGGCACTCCTATTTATCTAATATGTGATAATTGGCTAGCATTCATATCTATTGAATTCACTAAATGGTCTCATGATAACCACATCACTATCATGTCATCTTCTAACTATTACCCTTAGGGAAATGGATTGGCTAAATTCATAAATAAGAACTTGATATACGTAATTAAGGAAATAGTTAGGAATAATCTTAGGGAATGGTATGATCTACTAAAGTACACCCTTTTAGTAGATAGAACAAGATATAATTAGGCCCTTAAAGCTCCACCCTATATGTTGGTGTATGGACACAGGCCAATATTTCCAATCATGTTCAAATTACCAACTTATCAATTCATGTAGTAATACATGAAACCAAATGACAAAGTATAATCTATACTACTAGACATAATATAAATGGAATATTCAAGGATTGAATCCCTATAGACCTTTAAAAAACACTAAGACATAGTCAAGAGGTGGTTTGATAAATAAGCCAAGGTCAAATAATTTAGGATCTCAGATCTTATGCTTATTTGGGATAAAGTCCATGAAAAGAAAGGACAATGTGAAAAATTTTCCCCACTATGGATTGGACCATATCAAATTTTATAGATCGTAGGCAATAATGAATTTTGTCTAAAGGACATACAGGGCATTGAACTCACATATCCAGTCAAGGGGTAGTTTTTGAATCATTACTTCATGGCTATACCATTTGAAGGCACCCCTAATTGATAAAGAAACATGGTAGAGGTGGGATTAGGTTAGTTTACTTATTTATAAATTATATTTACTAGTTTATAGTTCAATTTATTGTTTTCCTAGTTTATATTTCATACCTTTCCTAGTTTAGATTTCCTTCTTTCTTAGATTAGTTTTAAATGCTTTCTAGATTAGGATTTTTTTGTTGTTTTCTATGAAAATCTAAATTGTTTTATTTTGACATAACCAAGCTAATATCCAACTAGGTGGGCCCCTTATTTTATGCTTAAATAGACAATAAATAGAAAAGGGAAAATTATAATGAGATTTACAACTTGGGACTTGTACACAAATTGGGTACACTTTTATGTTTATAGTCTTTAGGATTTAGGTATGTAATCATAATCATTTTGGATTGTGTCATAATTTAATATTTCTACCAAGAATGTGAAATTTTCTCTCAAGTACTTCATATGAATTTAGAAAGCTTTTTTATTCCATTTGATCAAGCACATTTATCATATTAATACTTGTTGGAAGTAATGATCACTGGTGCAAGTGTAGCTAGTAGGGATGTTCTAGTAATGATTTGTTTTATAACCATATTAGCTCATAGGGTTTTTAGCTCTCCTCTTTAAATTCAAAAAGAGAGAAAATAAAAATTTAAAAAAGAACCAATAAGTTTAAAAGAGCAATCAATAAAGCCAAAAAAATATCTAAATAAAATCAAAAGGCTCACATGATAAAATCAGGTCAATGTACCATGTATCATGATTAAGAAAATATAGGAAGGAGAGATAAGGAACCCAAGGTATCTCTACCAGGGCTATGGATGCTTAGTTGATAGTAGAGCAATGCCTGAGCTTTTATTAATTTAATGACTTTAAAATAAACTAGAATGAAACCTGTAACTACTCCTAGCCTTTGATGAGCTCATTACAATAAGGGTTCAATAAAATTCACTTTTATCACTCACAAATCCATGAATGAGAGGTAAGTATGTTATGTGATTGTACTTAGGAGTCTCTTTCATATTTTTTATTCTAATATTTTTCTATGGCACAGTTCATGTTTAATTTGAAATTATTAACCAGAGTTCTAAGTTCTCGAATACTCAAAAGTATTCCCCCTATAAGTCATCATTTGTTATACCCCTACATATAATGTGCCTCCTTTATATGACCACACCACTAGCTATAACATTAGGAGGATACCAAATGATACCACTATATGGATCAGAGGCCCCCACTCATTACTATCTCAGGTCACATTGTAAAAATGGTGAGACCCATCAGGGACATGTTTATATCACCCAAACTACCTATATATGCAATCTAGACAATATCACTCAACTGTGAAGTTATGAAACCCTATAATTTAGCATGGGGTGGTCATATACTATGTCATAGTGTCATCCTCTCACCATACCAAATGAATGTGGAAGTATGGTCACTAGATGAAATCCCCATTGATAATCTTGTCAATATCTCATTGATAAAAATATACATCTCCTTGATGCACTTATCAGTCCCCTCATGTCATGTACCAACCATATACTAGTTGGTCTTCTAGTTCTCATTGTCATCTATCTCCAACCGGTCACTCTATGGTAATGTGCTCCCATGCCTAGATATGAATAAGTGTGAAGGGCCTACCCAATTATCCTACCCCAATAATATGCCATCATATGTAAATATCTATAAAATTGGAACAATCCTATTGATCCCCAAGCAAAGCATGTGTTCTAGTCTACCATATCCAGAATCACTCCTATCAAGCATGTGTGGAATAATTGTCCACTTTTGATAGGAGTCAATATTCCACTAAAAATAGACATCAAAATCATAACCTTACTATCAATCAATATTTGATCTCATCTACCAAGAAATATAGGTCCTCCAATGGATATATATCATTAACTTTGTCTTTAGTTATGATTATGATGATGTTAATAAGGTCCTAGAGCACTTCCAACCATCCCTATTACATCTAGAAAATCATGGATATAGGGATAGGGATATAGATTATCCACCACACATCCTCAAATGTAGTTGTTTCCTTGCTAGTAGGTGTTGTACCCAACATCCCACTTTTATTCTTGAAGAAATGAGGACCCACATTTTTCAAATTTTGGCCTTATTTGTTGAGCCTTCTTCTATTTTATCTATGCAAATGCTAAATGGATTGATCCTTAATCCTTACACTTATAAGAATTGAGCATGGTATTATATGCTTTTTATGGACTAACTTTATTAATGCCTTTTGTGATTTTTTTTAAAGTTATGAAAGTTTTTTGGGACTTAGTTTATTTGCATAAATTTATTTAGTTATTATTCATTGAGCTTTTTATTCAAGAATTTTGTTCAAATGTTTTATCTGATGGATTTTGGTCTTTAGGTTTTCTATATCCAGCTTTTCAAGTTTTTCACATCAAATATTTTGATCGAACAATTGTTTCGAATGACTTGTCTTTTTATCAAAAAATTGGTGTTTGGAATTTTTGCCAGGACATTTATATCAAATAGATTTTGGTATTCACATTTTTTGTATCAGATAAATTATCTAAAATAGTCATCATCAGCTTTTATGAATCAAAGATTTTACACTTTAGACTTTTTATATTGGGCATTTTGTCTGGATATTTTGTCTAACAAATTTTCATCTTTGGGATTTTTTGTTTGGGCTTTGTGTTCTGAAGATTTGTTCAAACATTTTATAAATTTTGGTCGCAACATAAAACCTGATTCTTGACTCCCAAATGCCAAAAGCCCACTATACTTAGCAAATAATGCTTAATACTTCCCAATACTTGCTAATACTACATGCCAAATAAAACCAATGAGATTTAAATTATGCAAAAAATATAAAATACATGAACATTAGGCATTTATAATGCATGAATTAGAATTCAATGCTAAATCTATATACATGGCATACATCCATTTATGTATTCATTACTCTCAAGTGAATTTGAACTCAACTGCTACCTTACGCATGAAAATACCTAGCTACCTATGAGATCATTGCAAATAAATGAGTGACTAGAGGAAAGGATAATTATTCATAGAGCACATAAATAAATAGTAATCATTACACATAATTGTAATGGCATATTCATCCAAGGCATTTAAGGGAGCACTTCCACCATCACCATTTTATATCAAGGACTCAATAGAATTCATAGACAATATCTATGATGCCACCATATTCAAAAATAGGTATGATAACTACTCTAAATTATGGGATGTTGTCAACTCTATCGATGTATTTTCACTAGATGGAAATATATCTCCCATGGAGTGACTATTTATTACATACTTGCTCTCCCTCAAGAGACAAGCACTGAATTTGGTTGCGGCCAAGCCTAAGGTGATGCCCTACATAGACATTTTATGAGAATTATTCTTCATAGGGAAGGTTATGTAGGATGATTTTATGTGCCACATGGATAACCAAATAGTTATGGCATGCATCTCTAGAGCTAATTTTTAGAGGTATTTATCACTACTAGTTATAGATGCATATTTTGACAAACATAGATAAGTTTCATGGAATTAGGATAATTTAATGGAAAAGGTGTTGACTTCATGGCTTCTCCCTAAGGAAACCATGACATACAAAGGTAATAATCTCACCCCTATCAATAAATCTAGGATGGGAGTGTGGATTGGGATGGCACTACTCAATAGGTTGTATGGTATGCCCAACATCCATTTCCTTAATTTAGACCAAGTGTCATTATTACATATTATGATGAGAAATGATGCCACATTTACTTTGGGAGAGATAATTAGTTACTAGGTGAGAGAATAGGTCATACATAAGAACAAGTGGCCCAATTTGGTGGGCTAATTTTACATGATGTCCTATCTTTTGGATGTTGTCATGGACATAGTGTATAAAGTCCTTGGTGAGATTTGGATCCTAACCACCATGTCAAGAATCACATGTTACTATTTTTAATTTATGTACATTTATGTATATCCCAAGAACATGGTTAGGATTTTTGAGTATGTTTATACTCAAGTTTGAAAAGTAATCCATGGGTCTCCCATTCCTAGAGTTGAAGCAAGCATAGTGAAAACACTATTTAAAAGAGGTGATTATTTTTTGTATCCTAATTACACAGTGATCATGATCACTAAATACAAGGTTCATCCCCTAAGCCTTTCCAAAATATATACCTGGTAAATTAGAAAATTAATAAATTGCTTTCCAAATCTACTAGAGCATTGAGGAGGACTTGACCAAAAATAAGAAAAGCACATTCTATGGGCACCATATGGTCATTGGTTGGATGTGCTACACATAGAGAAAACACTTTAGAGACGTAGGAAACAAAAAAAAGAATTAATTTGTTTCCACGATGCCACACAAGGATTGGAATCCTCATGGACACATCTAAAGACACATTCATGGCCTTGGTATTCCCTACCAACATGCCCATTATGACTGAATTTTTATTCATGAATGTAAAGAATGATGACTATGTCTTAGAAAGGGTAAAAGTTGTCAGCTTGAAGTAGGATTATTTAAGGTTGATTCAATATGAACCTTCAATCATAGTAAAATTATTACATAGTAGATTACCACTCTTTTCAATATGGACACCCTCATATTTTTGGAAAGGCTAGCCTCTAGCGCTGACTAAGGAACAAGGAGAGCCTTCACAAAAACTTCCTTTCAAGTTGAGAGATATCAAGAAGGAACTATGGATAAGTGAGCCTAATCATAGGGGATTTTCATGAGATCACATCAATCTATAGTCCTCTGATGAAGAATAATAAGGATAAGAGTACCCAACTATAAGTGAAATACAAATGCCTACAACTACCCCCAGATACAAGAATCTACATCATCAGGGGTAGCCACATAGGAAGCTTCTACCTCAACTCAAGAAGTATCCTCTTTATAGCCTAAGACTACTATTTGATACAAGAGGAAGTCTAAAACTCCACTCATATGTAGTCAAATAATTGAGCAATCACAAAGCCTACCTGCAATACCTTAAAACTTATAAGAGACTCCCAATTTTTGGTTCTATACCAATTTCATCTGTGATGAAGACTCCCAAGGTAGAATTTGTCACTTCCACCCCTGATGATCCATTCTTCTCCTCCTCTCTCTTTCACATTTCTTTCCTTACTCCAAAATTAGAGAAAGACTCTTCCACCACCTTTGATCCACCTTCCACCACCATCATGGTGACTACTACTATCCCCTATATTACTACCATAAGTTAGACCCTTGAAAAGGAAAATGGTATCTAGGAAGATTGAAATAGCCATGGTCACTCCCAAACTCTATGTATCATCTACCCATGTCATCCACCAACCCATACCTAGAAACAATTATCACAAGCTTAGGCAAGGGCAAGAAGGCAAAACAAGTTATCATAGTCCATGCACTACCCCAATATGGAGGTTTGTATTAGTCCAAGATTATTTGGCCTTCTTTATCTGACACAATCCTCAAGGCAAAAAAAAATCAATAACTAACAAAGGATGTTAAAGAAAAGGTTGTAGTCAAAGCCACAAAGGAGATAGACCCCAACCATTTGATAATTCCTCCATGGTCCATGGACTTAAGAATTAATACTTTTCAAATGTGCAGCTTCAAGATATCAAAACTCCCATTCATTACAACTTTGTTTGACAAACCATTTAGGAGTATTCAAAGAGTAATAAAGAGGAAGATAGAATATTTTAGGTCTCTAGCTAAATCACATAAGGATGACATGGTGGTAATTCATTAAGGCACAGAACTAGGGAGACAAGAACTAGAGGCATAATTGGATCAAATAAAAGAATAACCAAAGATATTACATATTTATGTAGGTATTGAAGCTAAGGTGAAGGAAGTAGCATCCAAGTGATATAATTATTTAGAGGAATTATATTTTATGTGGGATAAATTAGCCCCCCACATTTCCATCACTCATAAATTATTTAATTCTTTGAAGGTAGATGAGAATAAGCTAAAATTGTTATTTATTTACACAACCAATAAGGCATATAGACATTTGGAACTAATGACACCACTATAGGAATCCAATTCCCCTGATGTGGTGGTCATTATAATAAAAGAGAATATGAAATGGGTGATAGCTAATAGGGCTTTGGTCCCCAAATACTAGGAGTATGAGGCTCTCATCTTGTAAATTTTTAACGACTTAAAATTATTAAAAGGAAAGGATGATACAAAAAATTTGATCAATAAGATGAAATTTGAGAAGCTTATTCAAGAGGCTTTAAATAATTTCAATCAAACAAGGATTGTCATGATCCAAAACTCAAAATTTTTGGTTGATAAATATCTCAATAACATAGAAATAATATAGTAATAATGAATTATCTGAGAAGAGATGTAGTATTACTCAAGATCGCAATACAAATATATGCTTATCTCTGGGAAGATATGTTTGTCCTCACATTTTGGGTTACCTCTTCATTTATACACAATTTGAAATCATGGGGAGGATTTGAAAGGTCACCAATATTGAGGGAGATGAAGTGGTATGACTTCCAATATTTAAAACAATATAAAATTTGAGGAATTACTATCTTTAGAAACTTACTATTTTTAGACGACACTATTAAAATTGAAATTTAATGTACTTCCATTAGGTTTTTTGGGTTCAAACTTCATTGAGAAAATATCATCCATTTCACAATGTTCCCCTCATTCTTAGCTTTCCAACGGTTCAAACGACGAGTCAATTGGAGCTACGGTGCAAAAGTTATGGCTCTTGGAAGTTCTGTCATCAATTGGGGTGGAACTGTCACCCAAATTGTCGCCTAAATTGTTGCCTGGATCATTCAGGATCCATACATCCCTTCTCAGGGATAGTGATACATTGTTTCCACATGTTCGATCGGGTTCCACCTTGGGTGCTTCAATCCCTGGGCCATATAGTGGTCTGGAAGAGGACCCAGATCACTTCAGAGCTTTTGGCGTGACAGCCAGTCCTTCTATTGGTATCAGAGCTAGGTCTCAAGGTCAAGTCCTATGGAATCTGGTGGGCATGATCCATACATCCCTTCTTAGGGATAGCGATACAATGTTGCCACATGTCTAATTGGGTTCCACATCGGGTGCTTCAGTCCCTGGGCCATATAATGGTCTGGAAGAGGACCCAGATCACTCCAGAGCTTTTGGCATGATGGCCAGTCCTTCTATTGGAAATAAAACAAGGATTTTCATTAGAAGACATAAACCAAATTTGAGCTTTGTAAGGAAAAAGGTGACTAAAGTTGATATCTTTAAAATCAACTTTTAGATGACAATAACAAAGCATGCAAAGCTTCCAAGATAGGTAGATAGGGTACATAGCCCCTCACTTTTGAGCATGGATATAATTAAATAGTAGCATGATGTGTCACATAAATGATAGCTTGAGATAAAGGCAAAGAAGAATTAGATTGAATCTAACACTTCCAATTCTACATTGATGACCATAGTTACAACTCCAACTAAAGTCCATAAATCCATGCAGATGATGACATTGTCAAAAAGGGCCAAGATTTTTTGCATGTACATTCTATAGCAATGTATATTTTATATTTGTATTTTTATTACTACTTGATTGTATTATAAAATTTGCCTATTCATTTTACAAACATGCACATGTTTCATTATTTTATAAAGGCTAAGTTTAAACTATTAAAAATTATAAGATAACTTTATATGGTTTTGAGACCATAGTTAGAAATGAATTTCTAACTACACCATGTAATGTATTTTGCATGTACTTGGAGGATGAGGTGACCCCTTCCCAAAATTTATTTAAACATATGAAACCCATAGTTTTAAAGGGTTATAATATTTTTCAATATACAAGAGTAGAAGCATTTTCAATTGTCAACTCATGTGTTTGTGTATTTTCTTTCCAATATTTGTGTAATTAGGTTTATCTATTTTGGTTGTATGATTCAATAATTCTTAGTGTTCAAAAGTTGTGATGGACTTCTTTCTTTTTATATTTGATATGCCAGTCTAAGATGATCAACGGTTATTGAAGGATTAGTAAATTATATTGATTATTAGTAATTAGGTTGATTGACTCATATTCTCAAGTGTGCAAAGGTGTTTTCATTCGATATAGTTTTTTGTGTATGTTCAATATCTATCTCAGATACATCACTAAGCCCAAGCCATAATCTCCTTATTAAGAGTGTGCAATAGTTACTATAAAAGGAACAACCTTTGATTGAGGCCTATGAGTTTGCTATATCAATATTATCCTAGACTGCTTGACCATGTCTGACTATGTGTGTGAAATAACTATTAGCAACAAGCATAGGTTTTGAAATCACTTGTCCACTTATAAGCTAGTTAAAGAGGTGATTCTTGAAGTCATAGAACCTTTCTTTTATTCTCTACCCTTCCCTCCTTAGTGTTCAAAAGTTGTGATGGACTTCTTTCTTTTTATAGTTGATATGCTAGTCTAAGATGATCAACGGTTATTAAAGGATTAGTAAATTATATTGATTATTAGTAATTAGGTTGATTGACTCATATTCTTAAGTGTGCAAAGGTGTTTTCATTCAATATATTTTTTTGTGTATGTTCAATATCTATCTCAGATACATCACTAAGCCCAAGCCATAATCTCCTTATTAAGAGTGTGCAATAGTCACTATAAAAGGAACAACCTTTGATTGAGGCCTATGAGTTTGCTATATCAATATTATCCTAGACTGCTTGACCATGTCTGACTACGTGTGTGAAATAACTATTAGCAACAAGCATAGGTTTTGAAATCACTTGTCCACTTATAAACTAGTTAAAGAGGTGATTCTTGAAGTCATAGAACCTTTCTTTTATTCTCTACCCTTCCCTCCTTTTTGAGTTTATTTTTGAGACATGCCCACTCTAGATTAGCATACCATCTAGCCACCAACTAATATAAATCTTACTTCTTTTTTAGATACCACCCCTCCATTCACAAATACTTGGTAACAACCTTCATGCCCCGCCTTCTATTCCATCACTTGGTTGTTAAGACCACATACTTGTAACTCTTATCGTGGAGTATATTTCACCTCCATTAAGATCCTAAAATTTTAGAGGCTACCTTTTTATGAGATTGGTGTGCATGAAATGTGATGAAAGATAGGCTCTATTTTATTTAATTTTAAGCATTTTAATAATGTGTCTCAATCCAACCATATCTAAGAAGTATAAGGTCTCTTTTGTCCATAGTCTAGGCCTCCATAAGATGCACAAGCATCACTCATGATTAATCAATACTGAGACTCACTCATTGTAATCACAAACATGTCAACATGATATGATAAAAAGATCTATCTGAACAACTGATAACACATTTCTTATCAAACACAATACCTTAACATCAAAAAATAATCATTCTTCTTATCTAAGACACACTTCCACATTCACATTTCAACAAACACTTCTTCTAATTCATTTCATTTATCACTTGGGATTTTTTTTCTAATTTAATGATATCACCATTAAGTATGGAATTATCACCATTTCCCATGACAATCTCATCATTTCTAAGGGAATTATCATCATTTCCCATGACGATCCACCATTTTATAGGGTATTATTTTCATTTCCTAACTCTTTGGCTATTTTGGCATTATCTTCATTAGGCAAAGCATTATCTTAATTTTAAAAACTGATATCACTAATTTGGAGGGTGTTATTATCATTTATCATGTCTTTAACCATTTCATGATATCATCATTTATTAGGGTGATGTCATTGTTTGATAGGGGTTTATCACCATTTTCATCACTTTCCCACCATTTGGGCATTTTCCACCCAATTAGGCATTTTTTCCATTTCAATGTTTTCTACCTATTTTGGAAATATCATCGATTTGGTCATGATATTACTAATTTCATGGAAATATAGCCATTTTATTATAAATATCACTATTTTTGGGTGTAATATTGTTGTTTCAAAAATGGTGATATCACTAAATTTATTACTTCTATAAGGCATTAAATTTCTTACCAAGGTCCCATGCCCTATTAGTCATTTATACTCACATATTCAC
The DNA here is from genome assembly GCA_037957365.1 of Torreya grandis. NCBI lineage: Eukaryota > Viridiplantae > Streptophyta > Pinopsida > Cupressales > Taxaceae > Torreya > Torreya grandis. The sequence continues at coordinate 4,433,567 of JARHVA010000081.1, forward strand.
TCACCAAGGTGTCTCTTTCATGGAATACATTCCTTTTCTATCAAATCTCTCACATCCAAATCCAAAGCACAAGTTTTCAATAGAGAAAGGTGAAAATGAACCATTTTCACTCCCAAGGGTAAGTTTATAGCTCCAAATTCAAATTTTTACCCTTAACCCTCCCATTACATCTTTTTTCTTCCTCAGAGGCATTTAGGTGGCTATGAGATAAATTTTTCCTCCCATTTTACTCTAATTGATTTGTTTCTCAACCTCTTCTACTGTAGACATCCTATTTTTTTCTTTTTGAGGGATCGTTTATTAAAATTATTATTTGGCCACTCTGTCATGGGGTATTCTAGGCATCCCAAATAGTATTTTGGGTATCAATGTGAACTCATTTTTTAGAAAACTAAACAAAAAAACAAAATGTGAACACATCATTCTTCAATCATTTTAATGGATTTTATAAAATGATTTTTTTATTCTTTGGAAAACTATTGGTTGATATAGTGTCTTGTAATGCCCTTTCAAATAGGGGGAAAATGTAGACACTCAATTTTCATCACTTTCAAGTCAAAATTTACAATTATAATGACTTTCTACAATAATTCATAAACTAGGTCATTAATCACTTACACATCTAAATTTTCCTACACACTTGACATGTAAAGTATGAAATGTATTGGGACATCCCTGATTGGGGCAATACACCATATCTAATTAATGGATTTAATTAATTCATGCTAAGTCAAATTTTAAATTTACAAGGGACATTTTTTGATCAATTAGGTCATACTATTATTTTAATTTCAAAATTCAGATCACTTTGCATTAAGTTAATTAACCTTTTTGTAATTGACCTAATATTCCTCTAATGAGAATTTCCCTAGCTTTTGGAATTTCTAATTTTATTAATTCATTAATTGAAATATTCCTCCACTCACATGAAAAGTGGATTAAAATATTTAAAATCATGACATCACATTAAATGTCGTCAAGAATTATCACAAATGAAATAAATTATCAAAAAATGCAAACCCATGCCTATTTAATGCATAATCAAACCCCAAATATTAATGAAATTAATGTTCAATTTTTATTTTTTTTTGAATTCTAGACACACATCTTGATCTTGTCCTAATGGTCAATATCAATCTGATAAGTCTATAAATACAAGTCTCATTTGACATCATAGACAAGATTTTTTGGTGTAAAATTATTGTCCAAAAATCAAATAAAAGCTTCAAACTTTCTTCCACTTTTCACCCAAATCATAATTTGTCCAGGGGAGATGTCATCCATATGAAGTTACAACATTGATAAATACTAATAGCTCTATAATTTAGGCTTAACACACTAAAAAAATGTCTTAGATAATGCATTCATTAGGAAAGTATAGATTTTTGGTTTATCTATTTCTATTTTGTTTACATTTTCCTAAACCTTATCAAATCTGAGGACCACACTTATGATATTATGTTACTATTTTATGCTTTTTTCCATTATAAAATGAGCTAACATTATTTTATTCATTTTTTTACATATAATCTATGTCAAAATCTATATGTTTGGTTGTCTATGTCTCTACATGTAGTCTTTACAGTATAGCAGGATCAAGTTTTTAACCCCCTCACACTAGTTTTCTTTGTTTGAAATAGTAAGGACCAATGCTTGTATATAGAATATATATTTAATTATACCTATTACATTTAATCTTGGTTTTATTTGTTTGGTCCCTCTATATAGATGGGGAGCTAGACATGACCTCCCTACCAATTTTAACCACATTGATTTTGGCTAGGATTATGGTCATTCCCATATCAAATTAGTAGAATAGGGGTTATATAGATAATCACCTTGAATCTATTATATATGAGTAGCTGGTAAGATTCAACCATTGGAGTTCAAACCCCACTTCACATCCCCTACTTATATATAGTCTATATTCATTCCAAAATAGATAGAGGAACCCTTTATATGGTCATTATTACCTCTCTATTTGGAGGTTGAGTGGGATAATATAGAGGAAATTAAATATGCCTCTTGTATAAAAATATATATCTATACTTGGGGGTATTTAGAATATATAGGCGTGGGGGAGCATCTAGACAAAAAATAAGGTGACCTCCCCCTAGCCTATATAGTTAATGCTAGGGCCTATAACTATTTATGGAATTCACCTCCCTATATACATGTGCTTGTTGCCAACATATATAGATAGGAGAACTCTATATAGATATATAGTGTCTAAGGAGGCCCACATATCTATATGAAGGAGGACCTATCTATATATAGTGACCTATATATAAATTATGACCCTAAAATCTTAGGAATCCCAAGAGAATTATGGATGTTGATGAGAGTGATTACCCATATATAGTATCCCTAGGCCTCATTTGCTTTTTTTTGGCATGATGGCCTATCTATAACTATGGCCTTGACCTCTTATAATCACTATACACTATACAAGTCAACACAAGGGTCAATATATATTTTTTTTCTCCTAGGCATAAGTAGACGTGGTTGGCATGAGGGGCATAAATGCCATCCCACAATAAATATCCCAACCTATCCCAACCTAGGCCATCCCACCATTTGGATGTATCTTCCAGCCACTATATAACATACCATAACAAATCTATATATAGAGAGGCTATTGAGAACCTAATCTTTATTTAGGTTCTTAATAGCCTCTCTATATATAGATTGTTATGGTATGCTATATAGTGGTTGGAAGATACATCTAGATGGTGGGATGGCCTAGGTTAGGATAGGTTGGGATATTTATTGTGGGATGGCATTTATGCCCCTCATGCCAACCACGTCTACTTATGCCTAGGAGACAAAAAATATATATTGACCCTTGTGTTGACTTGTATAGTGTATAGTGATGATAAGAGGTCAAGGGCATAGTTATAGATAGGCCATCATGCCAAAAATAGCAAAGGAGGCCTAGGGATACTATATATAGGTAATCAATCTCATCAAAATCCATGATTCTCTTGGGATTCCTAAGATTTTAGGGTCATAATTTATATATAGGTCACTATATATAAAGATTAGGTTCTCAATAGCCTCTATATATATAGATTGTTATGGTATGTTATATAGTGGCTAGAAGATACATCCAGATGGTGGGATGGCCTAGGTTGGGATAGGCTGGGATATTTATTGTGGGATGGAATTTATGCCCCTCATGCCAACCACGTCTACTTATGCTTAGGAGACAAAAAATATATATTGACCCTTGTGTTGACTTGTATAGTGTATAGTGATTATAAGAGGTCAAGGGCATAGTTATAGATAGGCCATCATGCCAAAAAAAAGCAAAGGAGGCCTAGGGATACTATATATATATATATATATATATATATATATATATATATATATATATATATATATATATATATATATCAATGCCCTCCTAGTTATATACATAAAGGTTGTTAGGTGCATAATCTATATACATCCAAATTCCATCCCAAGTGATAGTGATACATTAGAGTGAGTAAACCATATAGATATATATACCCCCTTATCTGTATCTATATCTCTTGAGCATCAATCATAACTAATTTTATTGGGCATAAATATAGATATCACCTCATCAAACTAAACTATGGATATCACCTATATAGTTTGAGTCTATATAGATATGAGTAGAATTCTATTTATTGACAATGCCTATATCAATATTGATAAGATAAGGGTTGGTATTCCTAGCTAGACATATATATATATATATATATATATATATATATATATATATATATATATATATATATATATATATATATATATAAAACAAATCATATAGATGTGATGTTGGGTCATCAATCTCCCCATTTATAGATAAGCCTCACAATCCCAATAGGGGTTGGCCTATACTTATATATATAGGGGGAAAACAAATGACCTCAATCTAGAGTTTCACGATATATATATATATATA
>JARHVA010000081.1:4442500-4460000 GCA_037957365.1 Torreya grandis
ATTAGGCCAACTAAATTGAAATAGTTTTGTAGCTTATTTTCCTGCCTAGAAGACTTAGTCAATTTATTTGATCATGTTCTTCTAGATCTTACTTTAATAAATAAAATCAACTTGGGTGATTTTGTTCTATTCTATTTGTATACATGGTGATATGAACTAATCCTATATGCTTCAAGTAAAAGAATTAACACATCTTATTAGTAATTAATTTACTTTTAATTTTTGTTGCTTCTTATTTAGAGTAACACACAAACTAAATATTTAGGAAGTTTTAATTTATCAATTTAGTCACACTATTTTATTTTTCATACACTTCCAAACCACATAACATCAAAAATCATTAAACAAATTCCACCCAAGGTTTACCTATTTGAATTACATCACTAAGGGGGAAGTTGACTCACTTGTCTTGTCAAGTATAAATACGTGGTTAATGGTATGTATTGGAAAATCACTTGGCACCCATATCGGTGTGGGATTGTGAAGTGAAGGGGTTAGGCCCAAATACCAAATGACTATCATCACCAATACATATCTCTTTCAACCTTAGCTACTTGAAACCATCCTTAGATTGGTTTTCTAGTTTCTTCTTATAACCAAATCTCTATCACATTTATTTCTATAATTATTCTAATTTAAAACATTTACGAATGACCATATAGATTAGCATTTTTATATATGTATTTATTTTTCTATATAATTGTATGTTGTATTTCAAAACTTGTATCAACCACCATTGGTGCAATTTTTGTGTTGTGTGTCACAATTGGATTGATTGCATCAATACATTTTTTTGTATGTTTATTTCAAATATTATACAAAATAACACTAGATAGTCTACAATTATAACTATAAAAATGTGTCTCTACATTTGGAACATAGTCAATCTATTTGACTGTCTCCTAAATTTTTGTCATTCTAGAGGACATAGTCATCCTATTCGATCCAGTCTCTCATAGGCTAATATTTATTACCTCCCATAGAACACATTCAACTAACCCAACTGTGTCCTTTCCTAAAATTTTTGTTGACATTCCCTCCAATCTTTGTCAACCCAGTCGATTATGTACCTCTTTCCTAATATTATTTTGTATTTGGCTAACATTTCTCCTATTTTTCACCTTTACTATTTGATCTTAGATTTTTTTTTAAAGAATCATTAAATCATCTATCATAATATTTTTGGACAACCTTAATCCATTTAAATGATATATGGTATGTTATTTCCTTCCTACCCTTATTACCTAAAGAGGGTTCTCACTCTTGGTGTACTTTCTCTCACCACTCATATTTGGAATGTAATATGGTCCAAATTACCCTGCTTGATGACAGTGATGGATCAAATCCATTTTACACTTCTCAAGATATTTTTTAATTTAAATCTTATACTGTAGGGTAAATTGACACAAGTTTAACCAATACCCCTATAGGAAATATCTTAAACACCAATAACCCATACCCTAACAATCCTTCACCCAATAATAACCCATCCCCTAATACCAATTTATGGAATGTTCCTAATACTAATCCTAACAATCCACCTTTAAACTCTAATAAATCTAATCTACCAATTGACACCACTCAATTCCTTACACAAATATTGAAAAAAATGAACATTATGAAAACATATAATATTTATCAAATGATTTAAATCCAACATCATTTATTTAACATGGCAAATCAACCTCTTATTATCCTACCTTAAAATAACCCAAATTTTATCCCTCCACCTCTTTGAGATGTCACAAGAAATATCATTCCCCAACCCATTATCCATAACAAGATGCTCTAAAATATTCAAAATTAACCTTTACCCCCCTTAATTATTTCTATTGGTATTGAAAATATCTTTACTTAAACTATTTGGTAATCTTTATAAAGAGGGGATTCAAACAAACACCTTCACCACTACTAAAATTTTAGTTAAAACATTCATAGGAGGTGTATTACAATGGTATAATCAAGTCCCTCAACTTTATTTATGGAAAATTGAGGATTTATTCAGTCTTCTAGTTAAGTAATTTTAACACAATGATCTTCTTGAAAATTATCATGTTTTTTGTGTGATGTTGACTTTTTGATTTTTGAAGCTCAAACTCCATATTTGGCCTCATCATAGAGCTGAGGTCTATTGGGGTGTGATAGGCTAGTAGATTGGGATAGGAGAATTAAAAATCATTTATAGTACTACCTAATTTATCACATAAGTACCCAATCTTAACAATAGATCAATAGCTCTATAAGGGGTCCTAAGGAATGGGGAACATGTTATGGTAAGGTAGGTCCATTTTAAGTTTCATGTATATAACTTTCATGGGATGATATTCATACTTCATTTTATAACCCAAATTTGTGTGGTTAGGAAAAGTTCTTCAAAGTCCTTAATGTTGAAATTCTTCATATTTTGTCAAACCTATTTTTAATGTTTTGACTTCAATAAAAAAATTATATACCTTGATTTTTCATTGATTTAGTCCACCACCTATTTCATTTCCCCCCTTGATAGGAAATTTTGATTCTAAATCTATTTTCCCACTTCTATATTCCCTCTTCTTCATATCTTCAAACATATTATCACTACTTTATTCTAGTTTTATCTATCTTTAGAATAGAATAGTATGCTTGAGTGACTATGGATTATATTATCTACACCATCGATTTGCATTTATATAATTACCTTGGTCTTATTTTAAAAAAATATTATCATTCCCCTTTTTTAGACAATTGCATTTGTTTCTATATTTTTGTCTTTTTTTTGGATGACTGCATCCATTTCTATATTTATATACTTTTTCCATTGTTGAGTGAGGTTGGATTATTAATTTTCACTCACTAATGGAGTTTTCCCTTTCATGTACTTCTTCTACTGATGATTGAGTAAGGATTGTTACTGCTCACTTATCAATGTTGTTTTACCATTTCTTGCCCATCTTTGTTTAAGTAAGGATTGTTATTCATTTCAAATTGATGTTAGATTTTTATTTTTATTATATCCTTAGTTTTATTTACTTTTTTATATTTCTTAGTTAAGGTATACTTGTTTGATTTTTTAGGTCATTTAGTAGTCTTAGCTTTTTGGTTACTAGATTTACTCTACATTTTGGCTTGGTCATTTGGTCCTAACTTAGAACCTATCACCTTAGCTTACCAAATTTACACATACATCATGCCTATAGGTTTTAGTTATCTTGACTTTCCTATGTTTTTATTTTTTCTATATAATTTTTGTATCCTTAGGGTTTGTCTAAAGTAGTCTCTGCACCCTCTATGATCAAAACTACAAACACATAAGACAACCATTCAATGATAAAGGTAAGTAAAGGTATGCATAAATTAATGATTTATTTTAGTTATTTCCTTTCGACCATTTAATTTTAGTTATTTTATGATTTAAAATACAATAATTTACTTAGCTCAACTTTTTGTGTTGATGTGTTCTTTTCTTGAAGTACCATCCCTTATTAAAACTGTATGACATGTGATGAGATTTGAGTAGGGCATATGTATACACATAATATTTTTAAACTTTATCAATTACCATTACTTTATATCTTGTAGGAACCCAATGAGTCTTAATTTATTTGAATGCACACCTTAAAGGGTGCATGCATTGAGAAAAGGATAGGCACACCATTTTTGCTTCGCAAGATTATTGTTTCCTATACCACCATTTGAAAATAACACAAACCTCTCCTATACATTTTACTACACTTTGACACCTCCATTACACACTCATCTAAGTAATTCACCACCTCAAATAACCCCTACCTAAGCAAAAACCATTTTTTTGTCATTTACCAAACAAATTCAGCATGGGCTGACCATATTCTTAAAATATAAGCATGGTATGGGATTAGGTCAGCCTGAACTAACCTAGTTTAAGACCTAACTAATTTATTTATTAAAGAACATGGTCAATTGGAGAAACACTATCTGCTAAAACTTTGGAAGAGTTTAGGGTTAGATCCAGATATATGAACACATAATTTTCACTGTTTCATATAGAGAGAGATAGAATTATTCATTTCCACTTATTTACAATCTAATTTTCCACCATTCTACTTGAGGAGTCATTACTTAGGGTTTACACTTGGAGAGAAGAATCTTATCTTGTGGAAAATTCTTAGATGCTTAGTAAAAATTATATATCCTAGATCTAGCCTATCTTAGAGATCCTTATAAACCACAACAACCTCTTGAAAAACACCATTGGCTAAAGGAGAGATTGAGCCTCAATGAGTTCATATTCAAAGTAAGTATCTCTAATTCCTACTCTATTTTAGTATATATAAAAATAATAAGTAATGGATTTTGAATTTATTTCTTTCTCCATGCATTAGGAATATATATATATATATATATATATATATATATATATATATATATATATATAATTGGTTATAATTCTTCTTTTCATGTTTAATTTTATGTTTATTAACCCCATTTTTTGCCACATACTTTGGTGAGCACTAGATTAGATTTATTTTACTTTTCATTTACTTTTATACAAAAACATGGGACCTAGCTAGGGTTATTATGTGGTATTGCTTGACTACAGGATTTGGAACCCTCTCTAGTGATATTGTGTGGTAAGAGACCCCTTATTTAGGTTGAGCGGATCCATATTAGTCTTCTGATTGCATAAATGTACCAACAAGTAGAAGGGATAGTGTGATTTATATTCTCCTATTCAGGATTGATTTGTAGATCAGATTCACTTTTCCTTGTATACACATATACATACTGTAATGTCTCCTTTTATAGCCTTCCAACATTTTTGGAAGCTATAACTTTTTAGAGAATGACAAAATTTTTATAAGAGAATTAAATTAGTGGTATTGTGTGTAGGGGATCTTCAAGAGCTCATACATTGCTTTGGTTCAAGAATGAGAACACTTCACAAATTACTATTCACAAGCACTATTCCTAGTTACTATTCATAGTGACTATGCATGATGATGTGGCATAGTGATGAGATGAAATTAGAATGATGTGTCATGGTAAAAAGGTTGATTTAAAAGAGTGGGGATTACCTTTCAATAAAGGATAGGTTTCTTATCTTTTGTGATTCACATGCTTGAATGATGATAAGAGTGAATAGTTGAGGTGAATTCCTAAGGTACCTTCATGATTTAGAGTGTGGGTAAAAGTCAAAAAGAAGTTTTGAAAGTTTATGAACACATGAAATAATATGACATTATTACATATTTGGCTCACATGTGAAAGTGGGGTACCATTTTTGATGTCATATGGAAGGTGGGAGATAAAGACAAAGTAGGGTGGTTGATCATTTGATCCACTTTTGACCATTTTCATGTGAAGACAAGCATCAAATTATTTTTCATGTGTGAAGATGGGTCACCAAAATTGGATTACATAGGGTGACTAATCTTGCCTCCCTTGATCCTCTCCTTTTTGACTTGCATATCAAGACAAGCATTTCACATATGCACACTATGCATGACATGAAGGGTGGTGCATTTTTCCTAAATGTGAAGTTATCTCTCATATCATCTCGTCTCCTTATAAATTCTATAAGTAGGATCTATCTCATTTGTAAATTCATATTTGAAAATCATAAACCCCCTATTTTGTAAGCTTGAACTTTGTGTTTAGATTTTTCCTCTCCTAGGAAAAAACCCTTGGAGTGTAGAATCTTGGAGGACCAAAACCCTCACAAAATTGATAGTTTCAATAGTGTAAGATCCTCCCTAGCTAGTTGATTGTGATTTCACTTAGAAATCATAATTTGGATTCATAGAAAATCTAGAATTGTAGTGTGTAGATTGTGTTGTGTGCAAGATCTCCAATACAATTGTGTGGAGAAGTATGGTGTGTTTCTCATTATATGTGTGTGTAAGTTTCAAATTTCATGCAATAGATATAGTATCAGTTGGTAGTGTTCTTCATGTTATGATTTGTTTTATCTAATTTTGTAAGGAGTTGTTAAGAGTAGTTTGTTTTAATTTTATGTATCCTTGAGTTTCACCATTATAATCAACTTTATAAATGCATTCAATTCTTTATGTTATGGAACTCTTTATGAATGTATTTGTTGACCAAATTTGAATTTTAAGTCAAATTGGGGCACCCCTAGGTAAAAACATGAGATTTTAGAGGTTTTTTTGGTTTAATATATTGTCATGGGGTGTATTATATGTTAATTAATGTCAATTGATGTTATATTATCTTTGGTCATTAGTTTTCTTAGTCCCTTTAGTCATTTTGAGTCATTTTAGGGGTCAAAACGGTGTATTTAATGAGTTATACATGTTTAATGGAAAGTGTTAAGGTTAAAAAATGTTATTTCATGCTTCATGTATCCCAAAAAGTCTTAAGTAACGAATAAAACTAAAATATGGTAGGTTATGAAAAAGAAAAGGTAGTTTTTTTGAAGGAAAAGAAGAGTTTGGCACTTGTACAACCTCCTTGGGAAGTGTGACACATGGTAAATGGTTAGTAAGTACCTATTAATATTACCCATGATTATTTACATGTTTTTTCTGATTTTAAAGTGCCATTTCTTGCTCAAAACCATTTTTCTCCTTTCTTGCCTTTTTAGACATACAGAAGTGACTTGTAGGTTTATGCTTGGTATGAATAACTCAAGAGGTTTTAGATAAAAAATCTTGAGGATGTTAAATTAAACTCATATATATTAATTTAAATATAATTGTTTAAAATAATGGTGTTTTAAGCTTCATGAACCATCTTTTGCAAGTTGATTGTACTTTTTTGCTAGTTATTTCATGCATATTATAGATTTTGCTCCATTTTGGTCAAATTTGTATGAACCAGTTGCTAATGTTGACTCTATGGGATGTGGGATATCTCATAATATGCTTCAAATTCTTATTTTCATGTTTTAAAGTGCTTATATAATTCAAGTGCATCAATATAGCAAGAGAAGCATCATTTTATGTGGTTGGCAGTTTTATATTGTTTAAAGGACCTTCATGCTTTGGTAATGGTTTAATAAGATGGGGATAATTCACTATAATTTTTTGAAATTAATAATTAATCCCCTCACCTTTCACTCTTATCCTCAAAATTAACTTTCCATGAATTGCACTCATTGTACATACATACACATAGTATGCCATTGGAGTGTGCACCTACAGGTACTATCATGAAAAGTTCAGTGTTGAAAGGAGGTATGAGGTATTTTTTTTTATTTTAAACATATAGAGGTTTCATTTAAACACCATTTATGGATGAAAAATTTATTTTATAGGCAAATTATTTCAATATATGGGACATTTCATGCTTGTTGCCTATATGCAACCTAAAGTGCATCTACAAGAGCTTCTTAGGATGACATCAGAGTTAAAATGGGAGATTTGAATAGTGTATTGTCTTTTAGAGTTCCAATAGTAAATTTGGAAGCCTTTAAGAAGTCTAAGTTTGAAATAAATAGGTGAATCTTGCATACTGCTTACTCTTTTTCCTCACTACCTTCACAATGGAGTGTCCACCTACAAGTGGTTAAATAGGGTACCAAAAGATGTTATCATGGAAAAAATGAAACTAATTGACACTAATTAAGACTTGGTATGATTAAAGAGCTTTTACATACCAATATAAAGTGTCTAAAGAGAAAAGGAAGTGTGAAACTAACTTTAAGAGACAAAGGACTGTGTTTTGGGAACTTGTCCCCAAAAGGCCAAAATAGAGGTCTAAGAGGTTTTTGAAGGTACCTTAAAACATGTTTGTAGGGTTTTCCAAAGCATCCAAATAAGTGGACCATGTTTTTTATACATAAGATAAGACCCTTGCCAATTTTCAAGGGAAGATGATAAAGGGAAGGTAGTTTTCAAAAGCCCTCAAATGGCCCTAAAAAATATTGAAAGCATGCAATAGTATCTATAGGTTTTGAAGGCACAAGTGACCTTAGCACTAAAGGAGAAAAAAAATCTTGTTTCATGTTTTGAATGACCTTGATAGGTTAAATACAAAATAATAAACATAGAGGTCATCCAAAATAAGAAGTTATATTGTGTTTCAAGTCCTATGGAGACCTAAAAGTGTCCTATAGAGAAATAGGTACCTATAGCTAGTTATAAGAGCACACCATCTAACAGGCAAGTTTGAGAAGGAACCACCAAGGTTTTCAAATGATAAATGTTTTAAAATGTTTCATGAGGTTAAATATGATGAGTCATCTTGAAAAATAAGGGAATCACCTACAAGGTCTCATCTCAGTCAACATAGTTGATTATGTTGATTGAGAAAGGGATAGTAAACAATAAAAGTGTGATGGTTTTAGTGTTGACAATGTTTAAACATGATGCACAAGTTTAAAACTATTTTAAAGCAAGCTTAGTGCTACAAAGAAGGTTCTCAAGCATCATAATGAAACTCATTTAAAGTAATACTCACTTATAAGACCATAAAGACTCCCATACAACCAAATTTGAGTGACTAAGATAGGTAGTTGACAAATATTTCAAGAACACAAAAATAACATAGTAACAATAAATTCTCTGAAAAGAGATGTTTTATTACTCAAGATCTCAATACAACTATATGCTTATCTCTGGGAAGAGATGTCTGATTTCCATTTCAGGTTACATATTCATTTATACACATTTTGAAAGTAGGGGAAGGATATGGAAGGTCACCAATCTTGAGGGAGATTAATTGGTTTAACTTCTATGATTTAAAACAATACAAAATTCAAGGAATTACTATTTTTAGAAACTTACTATTTTTAGACTGCACTACTAAAATTAAAATTTAGGGTACTTCCTTTGGGTTTTTAGGGGTAAAAATCCATAAATCAAACCTCCATGCCATCTCACTACGTTCTCCTCATTATTAAATTTCCAATGGTTCAAATGGTGAGTCAATTGGAGCTACGGTACAAAATTTATGGCTCCCAGAAGTTCCATCATCAATTGGGGTGGAACCATCACCTGAAGTATTGCTTAGATTGTTGCCCAAATCATACCTATAGCCAGTTATAAGAGCACACCATCTAATAGGTAGGTTTGATAAGGAACCACCAAGGTTGGCAAATGATAAATGTTTTAAAATGTTTCGTGAGGTTAAATATGATGAGTCATTTTGAAAAATAAGGGAATCACCTACAAGGTCTCATCTCAGTCAACATAGTTGATTGTGTTGACTAAGAAAGGGCTAGTAAACAATAAAAATGTGATGGTTTTAGTGTTGAAAATGTTTAAACATGATGAAAAAGTTTAAAAATATTTTAAATAAAGATTTTTTCTTCAAATAAGGTTCTCAATCATCACAATGAAACTCATTTAAAGTAATACTCACCTATAAGACCCTAAAGACTCCCATACAACCAACTTTGAGTGATTGAGACAGGTATGGGCTGAGGAGTAAGGTGTGGAGATTTTCAAGGTATAGAAATCATCTAAAATGAACCTAATAAATTTAAATTGAATATAATGTAAGTAAAATAGGTTTTTAACACTCTTTTTAAGCTAAATCATACAAATCATACCTATAGGTTCAGTCTAAAGCAAGGTACAATCAAGGTTATGTTATGCTCAATCTAAGCTAAGAAGGGGTATGAGGAATTCATGAAAGGTTAGAGTGATATGTAAGGAATGTTACACCTTATTTATATTCAATATATCTTAATTTATCCTCCATTATAGGTAATCAAATAGATAAAAAGCTCCTCATGATGCACATGCAGTCCACTTAGAAAAGGTCCACACATAGTCCTTACCTGACTGGTTTGCCTTGGAGTTTGATGTATTTAGAGGATTAATTCACCTATTATAGGTATTATTATTTTTTTTATAACACCCTTAAAACCTATATATAATCATACAATTTTCATATTTGTCTTGGGAAAAAGGGGAGTGCCCTTTATTCTGTCTTAGACATAGAACACTCCCCTTAAGCACAAACCCTATTTTTAGAAGAAAATATACAAAGGGATGAGATCAGATTTGTTTTTAAATTTAAATATGATTTTAAAAATTTTAATACACCCACAAAAACATTATAAACACCTAAAATGAGAGATAAAACAAACATGGTGATCTAAATAGCAAGAGTTTTAGTCAAGCCTATATGGCATTTTCAAGCTTAAAGACCAAATGTGAGATCATTTCCACTTATATCCTTAATTTAGCCTTATAATTGACTATAAAATATTTATTGGATAATTATATAAGTTTATAAGCTACTTGGAGACATTTAAAATCATAAAAACTCATTGTGGGCTCTAAGTTGCAGGTAGGTCTACTAACCAGTTTCTCAAGCCTAGAGTTCAAAAGGGGGGGTCAACTTCAGGTATAGCCTTATATGATCACTCAAATGAATTTAAAAATTTTTTTTAATTGACTTAATATATGTCAAATCTCTTTATATGTAAAGGAAACCACACATGTCCATTTTGGAGCTCAAACCCACTCAGACTTGTAGGAAAAGAGGAAAACAAGCTTGAATAGGTACCTTCAAGTGATTTACATTTTTAGGATATGCATGGGGTTATAATAAGTTTATGGATGTTATTAAGGTCCTTGAACATCAAAATAAGGATTTTTTTCAAAATTTGGATGTGAAACCTTTATGAGCAATTCTTAAGAGGTCAGACAGGCCTAAAACCCTTCCTAGTGACCCGATTGGAGAAATGAAGATGGAGATGCATTCTTATGGAATATTTTGATCATGAAACATATTGGAACTTTTATATGACTCAATAAATCTCTCTTATATTCTAACTATCTGAATGAACCTATATGGTTGGAGTGAGAAATTAGCCACTTTTAACCATGTTTTGTATTGTGCAGTCTATAAGAAGAGTTTGAATATTAAATCAAGTTTGGGAGGAATATATAGAATTTTTATAAATCCATATGTTTATTTAATTCCTTGAAAAAGATTATGTGTCCAAACCAGCTGATTAAACTTAGCCAGTCAAAACTAGCCTAATGGGCAAGCTAGTGAGAAGGGTGGAAAACTTCATGTGAGATGATTTTAAAGCTTGCCTAATGCCTATAAGGCCATGGAGGGTATTTAAACTTTTCATACACTCAATCCCATTTATTTTAATTATAAAATAATGCCAATTTTGAGGCCAAGTGTGCAGGGTGCATGGAAGAGTAGTTTTCTTGATAGTAGATGATGATTGCTCCTTTCCAGGTGATTTCAAATGACTAAGACTACAACCAATTCATGGATAGGCATGTATGATGTCCTTAAATTTAATTCAAATCATAATACCTAGTCACAACTAGTTACAGGGTGTTTAAATAGGGATATTCATGCAGGTAATTTTTTGAGCTAGAATGAGGAGTTTCTTGCCACTTTTCATGAGGTCTATTCCTTGGATTGACACTTTTAACTCCTAAACTTGCATGGTTCATCCAAAATCCACTTCTCATTCACAAATAACTAATTTTATCAACGTTAAAAGTGTCCTTGTGACCCTTGGACTTCTCTCTTCTTCTCTCTCTCTCTCAAGTTCTATAAAAACTAGCCATTTTGGCCATTATATTCCATGAGCCACTTGAGTATAGCAAATCCCTACTCAAATTTATACCTTTTGATAAATAAGACTACTATTTTTTACCTCCTCCATGAATATTCTTAGTTTTTTCATTCAGAATGTTTGATTTTACATAAGTGAATACTATGGATTCATTAGCATGTTATTTCATTCTATAATCTATTTGCAGTTGGAAAGCTTCTTCTTGTAGGGAATATGAAGTGTTCTAGGAAATTTTTAGATTTAGTGAGTTATCCTATTAATTAGTGCCCTCATAGTCCTCTTGTCTAGTCCTCCTAGCTTTGCACATTCATCCATAACCTCATAATGTAAGAATGACGTGAGAAGATGAAGATTGGAGAAGTGTATATTCAATTTATCCTTTGATTTCAAGTGTAACATGCATATGGTTGGAAGTAATCAATATATTTTGTGTATAAAATCCCTTAGGATAGTTTGTTTTTAGTTATCTCTCTCCCTTTTCACCCCCCAATTTTATTAGTAGTTACAATTCAAGGTGGTACATCAAGGGAGCTAGCCCTATCTAGAGATTCACCTCATTCTTTAGGCTACCCAAAAGCCTAGATGTGAATCCATTGTGCCACTTGGATGAGGAGAGATTCTCCATATCTTAAAAGGGTGAAAATCCAAGTGACAATAGTTTTTGGCACACCTGGTGGGACTCTTGGTCCAATAAGTTGAGAGATTTTTGGTGTTGTCTCTCAATAATAAACATTTGGAGGCATCTATCAAAGCATCAATGGTGACTCTGAAGATACATCATCTAGTCAAGTAGCCCCAATTATCCTTTGAAGATTGTTATAAATGTTTTTTGTTGTGTTCTTGCTTTTAATGAAGTTTCATGGCTGATTTTGGTGTTGAGTTTTATTCTCTACAAGTTGGTGAGACATTGAAAGCTTGTGCCATTCCCTATCAATATGAATAATTACTTGGTCAATATTGTCATTATCCTTACTAGATTCAATATTAATTTCACCATATCCAATATGATCCTTGTTATCCCATGCATGAAGTATATTAGTCCTACAATCAGCCTTCTCCATGTCTTGCTCCTAGTCAACCTAGCCATTCCTCAATCCAACCCATTTTCACCTTCAAGAAGACATTATTTGGCTATAAAAGGTATATTTTTGATCTTTATACTCAAATTGGATGTGGTATAGATATTCTTAGTCATATTATTCATAGGGTGAGGGAAGCATTACATTTGATCAAAAGAGAGTGGGTACCTATTAAGAGAGCCAATTGACAAAGGCTCGCAAGTGAAATGATTGATGTGAGTGGTCTAATTTCTTCCTTAGAGTATAGGCTAGGAGTTCATGAAAGTCAACCTCACCATACTTATCAGCCTTCATACCCACTTCCCCAAGTTTCCTATCAGTCATATATAACCCCTACTCATGAGCCAAATCAAAGATATCAAAGTCATCCACTTCCTAATAACCTCATCATACCTATAAAACTTCATAAAATATTTCATGAGGTTTAATATGATATCTCATTTTTAAAAATAAGGGAATCACCTACAAGGTCTCATCTCAGTCAACATAGTTGACTATGTTGACTGAGAAAGGGCAATGAACAATAAAAGTTTGATGGTTTTAGTGTTGACAATGTTTAAACATGATGCAAAAGTTTATAAATAATTTCAAATGATATTATTGCTTGAAATAATTTTATAAATCATCACAACTAAACTCATTTTAATCAATACTCATCTACATGACCCTAAAGATTCCCATACAACCAATATTAAGTGACTGAGATAGGTAATGGGCTGAGGAATAAGGTGTGGAGGTTGTCAAGATATATAAATGATATTAAATGAACCTAAGAAATTAAAATTTAATATAAGTTAATTAAAATATGTTATTACCACTTTTTTTAAGATAAATCATACAAATCATACCTACAAGTTTAGTCTAAAGTAGGGTACAATCAAGGTTATGCTATGTTCAATCTAAGCTAAGCAGGGGTATGAGGAATTCATGAAAGGTTGGAGTGATACATAAGGACTGTTACACCTTATTTATATTCATGATATCTTAATTTATCCTCTATTATATGGAATCAAATAGATAAAATGGTCCTCATGATGCATATACAGTCCACTTAGAAAAGGCCCACACACAGTCCTTACCTAACTAGTCTGTCTTAGAGTTTGAGGCCTTTAGATGGTCAAATAACATATTGGAGGGATGATTTTTTTTGTGTAACACCCTTAAAACTTGGATAGTCCCATAAAATTTTCATATTTTTCTATGGAAATAAGGGAGTGCCCTCTTTTTTGTCTCAGGCAGAGGGCACTCCCACTAAGCACAAACCTTGTAGTTTAGAGGAAAATATATAAAGGGACAAGCTTATATTTGTTTGGACATTTAAATATGATTTTTAAATATGAAATACACAAACAAGACTATTATAAAAACCTCATAGGAGAAATAAAACAAACAGGGTGGTCTAGATAACAAGAGTTGTAGTCAGGTCTATATGGTAGTTTCAAGCATAAAGACCAAATGTGAGATCATTTCCACTTCTATCCATAATTGAACCTTAAACTTGACTATAACATATATATGGGATTAAAATATAAGTGTATAATATAATTTTATACAATTAAAATCATCAAAACTCATTTTGGGCTCTGAGTTATAGGTAAGTCTACTAGGCAAGTTCTAAGCCTAGATTTCAAAAGGGGGGTCAACTTCATGTATATCCTTAGATGATCACTAAAATTAATTGAAACATGTTTTATAAGTGAATTCAAAGGTTTCAAATCTCTTGAGATTTAAAGGAAACCACACATAGTCCATTTTTGATCTCAAACCCATTCAGACATGCAAGAAAAGAGGAAAACAAGCTCAAATGTGTAGCTTCAAGTGCTAATTTCTCTTTTGAGGATCTACATGGAGTTATAATAAGTTAAAATATGTTATTAAGGTCCTTGAACATCAAATTCATGATTTTTTTTAAATATGGATGTGAAACCTTTATGAATAATCCTTAAGTTGTTAGATAGGCCTAAAACCCTTACCAGTGACCCGATTGGAGAAATGAAGTTGGAGATGAATTATAATGGAATAATTTTCTCATGAAACCTATTTTAAATTTCATAGGACTTAATCAAGATCCCTTACATGCCAACTAGATATACGAACCTATATGGATGTGGTGAGAAACATGATACTTTTGACCATATTTTATATTATGTAGGCTATAAGAAGAGTTTGAAGATGAAATCAAGTTTTGGGGGAATATATATAATTTTTATAACTCTGTATGGTCATTTAATTCCTTGAATAAACTTGTAAGTTTCCAAACTAGGTGCTTTAACTCAGCTAGTCAAAACTGACCTAATGGGTAAGCTAATGAGAAGGGTGGAAAACTTCATGTGAGCTAATTTTAAAGCATGCCTAATGACTCAAGTACGTGGATGGTCTTGAAACTTGTCATACACTCACTCCCATGTATTCTCATGATCAAATAATTCCAATTTTGAGGTCAAGTGTGTAGGGTGCATGGAAGAGCAGTTTTCTTGATAGTAGATGATGATTTCTCGTTTCCAGGTGATTCCAAATGACTAGGACTACAACCAATGCATGGAAAGTAATTTATGGTTTATTTAAACTTCATTAAAATCATAATACCTATTCCTAATTAGTTATAGGGTGTTCGAATAGGGCTATTCATGTAGGCAATTTTTTGAGCCAAAATGAGGAGTTTCTTACCACTTTTCATGAGGTCTATTACTTGGATTGAAACTTGTATCTCTTAAACTTGCATGGTTCATCCTACATCCCCTTATCATTCATTAATAACTTATTTTATCAGCTTTACAAGTGTCCTTGTGACGCTTGTACTTCTCTCTTCTTCTCTCTCTCTCTCTCTCTCTCTCAAATTCTATAAGAACTAGCCATTTTGGTCATTATATTCTATGCTCCACTTGAGTATGGAAAAACCCTACTCAAATGTCTACCTTTTGATAAACAATACTATTTATGTTTACCTCCTTCATTATTATTCTTAGTGTGTTCATTCATAATGTTTGATTTTGCATATGTGAAGACTATGGATTCATGAGCACGTTATTTCATTCTATCATCTATTTAAAGTTGGAAAGCTTCTTCTTGTAGGGCATGTGAAGTGTTATATGAAATGTCTCATATTTATTGATTTATCATATTCATTATTAACCTCATAAGACTTTTGTATAGTCCTCCTAGCTTTGCACATTCATCCATAACCTCACAGTGTAAGATTTATGTGAGAAGATGAAGATTGGAGAAGTGTATGTTCAGTTTGTCCTTTGATTTCAAGTGTAATATGAATATGGTTTGAATTCACCAATCTATTTGGTGTATCACCTCCCTTAGGATAGTTTTTTTTTTCAGTTATCTCTCTCCCTTTTCACCCCCAAGTTTAGTAGTAGCTACAATTCAATATGGTACATCAAGGGAGCTAGCCCTATATAGAGATTCACCTCATTCCTTAGGCTACCCACAAGCCTAGAGGTGGTTCCATTTTTCCACTTGGATGAGGAGAGATTCTCTATCTCCTCAAAGGGTACAAATCCAAGTGACAATAGTAAACCAATAGGTATTAGAGTAAAAATATTATTTATTATTGTTTAGTATGCTGTTAAGTTGATCATAAGTTTAAAAATTAGAATTTTATAGTGTCCTAGGTTCATTTTGAAAGTGATCTTGTCATAAAATTTATAATTTATCAAATATTATAGTGGTATCAAAGCTGGTGATATTACCAACCGATTTGGGAAGTTCATTATATTTCAAATCTTCAAGGGAGGTCTCTTAGAATTTTTTTATGCTTGCAAAGTCCAAGTTTTTTCCAAAATAAGAAAAAGAAAAAATGGAGCCCATGATTTCTAATATTGATGGTTTGTATATATAATATTGGAATATATCTAAATACATTATGGAAGCCTTGCCATTTCATTTATTTTTAATGGTAAAAGGATTCATTGAATAGGATGCTAAGGAAAAAATCAAGAAGCATGAAGAACAATCAAATTTAGAGACACAACAAATCATGGAGCAAGAGTAAAAGGGATCCCACTTGCATGTTGAGGAGTTCATAGCAGATAATTATGATGGAGGAAAGGCCTTATCCTATGATTTTGAGAAGAGATAAAAAGACATTGAAGGAGGATTTTCTCTTGCATCTTTATAGGGAAAAGAGGAAGAAGTTTATAAGCTCACCTTTGAGCTTATGTCTAATAAGGATTCATTAGAGAGTACTCAGATGGATCTTCAATAAGTA
This sequence comes from Torreya grandis, assembly GCA_037957365.1. Lineage (NCBI taxonomy): Eukaryota > Viridiplantae > Streptophyta > Pinopsida > Cupressales > Taxaceae > Torreya > Torreya grandis. The sequence continues at coordinate 4,459,275 of JARHVA010000081.1, forward strand.
TAAATTTAGCCTGTTGTTGGTAGCCCAAGGTATGAAAATGATATTTTAATAACTAAAAATGATTACATACAAAAACATAATAAAGAGGATGTCAAGGATTAAAACACATCACCTATTAAAGGTGAAAGTGAGGAAGCTTTCCCTATTCAACTCATACTCATCATTCCACCAAGGAGTGAGACCATGATACAATACCCATGATATGAAAGGTTTGGTGTCATATCAAATTCATTCACACTTTATTGTTTCAAATTTGATGTCCTCATAGGGACTCTACTAAATGGGGAGTCAAAATAAGGTATATAGTTTACAACATGGGGCATGAGGACCCCTGGGTTCAAGTTGATAAGTGTTGTGTCCAAAGGATGTGGGATCCTAGCAATATTTTGAGATATACAAAGGGTAACAATTATAATTTTCATATATCTATATCTATCCTTTTCATTAATGTAAGGAGAAAAATTAGAGTTGATCTCGAATAAGGTTTCTAATTTTAGATTTGAGGTCCAAGGTATGATTCCTTATGTGTTGGATATTGGAGATGACTATCCTTTAGTTACAATCCATGGTATGATTTATATAACAAAAACATTATTCCCTTATTTTTTTTAATCCATCGGATAAGCATGTTCTTAGGAGGTATGCTAAGATGTGTATTAAATCCAAAGACACAAGTTCAATCTGTTAGCATGTCGATTTTCCAATTCAAGTCCAAGTTTGTTGGCA
>JARHVA010000081.1:4465000-4477500 GCA_037957365.1 Torreya grandis
ACTCAATTCATCCTCAACCCATGTCACATATATAATAGATATATGAGACAATTGGTGGAACTAGAGAAAGAATATCATTCATAGAGAGATATATAGGCTAAGCATCAATTTATATTATATGTTGATCCTATGTATCATTTGACTCACCTTTATATATATGGGGTGAACAACTAGTTGAGGTTAACTTGATGAGGTAGAGGTCCTAGATATAGATTGGGGAAACTTGAATAAGATATTAATAAATTTCTTATCTATCATTGAGAAATTTATTATCATGTAATTAATATGATATAGGTGTCACTTCCTTGACACAACTGAGACCATAATTATGCCCTAAAGTTTGTTGAGTGGTAGTTATATATGGATAGAGTTAGGGGCCATATATATTGATGGCATCATTGGTCCATCCCTGAAGTTGGTTGAGAGGTGGATATAGAGATATGGAGTTGGGAAAAGGGATAAAGGTTTTTGGCATACATATATATGTTGAAGAAGGCTTTTTATGGTCTAAATTGGTTAGTACTCAATTGACCTCATCTATAGAGAAACTTTAGGAAATCAATTGATCTTATTTATATTTATGGAGGATGAGGGAAAGTAAGTCCAAGGAATAATCAATATGGAAGTGGAAGAGGGAGGTGGCCTCAACAAAATGTATATACTATATAAAATAGGATAGGGCATTTCCTTCAGAGAGTGAAGAAACATAATCATTAGGTGTGAAAGTATTAATTGGATTTATTTCCTTAAATATTTATTACAATATAACCAAAATTAACCTAATTGGAACACATATGGGAATTTATGCACTCTATTGATTTATTAATTGAGGGCCTCACTATATAGATATGGGGCACTCAACCAACAAAGGTGGGATTGGGTCTCATCCACATAGATATATCTTTATAGATGGGGTCATATCTATATATATCTATTGGGAAATACTCTACTCATTATATATAACTAGTATTTGTCATGATATATTATTTTTATCATTTTACTAATGATGCCCTCCTCTCATTCTCTAGCTATATAAATAGGGGTAGTTGAGTACCCAACCCAACATATATAGGTTTGAAAATTATATTAAGATACATGACACTTATGCCTAAGTTATACTTGGAGACGAGGCCAATGGAGGGAAGGTCATTTACACTACATGATCAATTAAAAAAGGAGGGGGAGGAGGTTGAGGTTATCCATTATTTATAAATTGAGTTACCCATATAGGGATAGGGGAACTCATACCGCTAGGCTAAGGTTATCTCATTATTGATAAATCGAGTCCTCATATACATAGATGGAGGAATTCATTCCAACCATTTGTGGTTAATTAAAAATCCAAGATTATCCTTTGATTAATAAATTGAGTCCCCATATACGTAGATAGATGACCTCACACCAACCATTTATAGTTCTTTGGAGGGCCAAGGTTATCCCTATCTATATAGTAAAGAGAGTGCCCCATATTTATATAGGGGCTGTCAATTTATAAATCAAGTACCCATATATAGATAGGGGTTACATTGAGGAAATGAGGCCAAAGAAGGGAAGGTGAGTGCTCAACCATCACTTGATTTTATCCCATTCCAATGGAGAGATAGGCATACATGAGTTGAATTTGGAACTAGTGAAATAAAGAGTAGGAGGTTCACTAATTTTACATAAATGTAGCATATATGACTAGGACTAGATAGAGAAAGTTTCAATGATCGAGCATCAATATGATTCATCTCAATTTGATATAGAAGGCATTTCATTTCATTCATAGTTAAATCAGATTTGAAACTAGTTCAAATAAGGGTCAAGCCCCAACTATAGCTATAACTATATACAATTTCTAGTCCCTCTCCCAAAATACATAACTAGACTAACTCTATTCCATCATACTCCACTCCACTTTAGAATATATTTGGGATATGGATCATGTGGAGTTGGTTGGGGAGGGAATAATAGTCATTAAAAGGTTAAATTGACGGGGTGGGATTCACTAGGTAGGGAGGCTATATGGTTAGAGGCATAGGGCCTCCTTATTGATATATTTATAGAGAGATAAGTAGCCAGGGTATTTATTCTATGATCCTATCAATATGGAGATGACCTATCCCTACTCTCTATATCCATAAGTTTTCCCATAGATATAGGGAGGTCAAGGTGTGAGTATAATGAAAAAAATAGATGTAGTAGTAAAAAAGGACAATGGATTCCATATATTAATATTGACAATGAATATGACCATTTATAATTGCAATTGTATAGAGTAGAGTAGATATAAGGCATCCTCTAGAGTGATTATGCCCTCACCACTTTTTATTGAATCATAACTAATTTGATTTAATATTATTAATTTTAAGACCAAGTAGGGATTAAACAATCATAGTTAAACTTGTTTAGGAAGGTTATATATGGAAAGGGGTTAGGGGGAGTTTAATTTCAAGTAGTTAGGGACTAGTTAGCCTTAGTTGGGCATGGTATACACTATACATGGATAGGAGCTAGGCAAGTTCTAGTTTATGATCAATTAGGTTTGTGACTAGTTTGACTCAAGACTGGCCATGTCCTCTATATGGATAGACATTAGTTACTATATCAATGAGGACTAGTTAGTTAAATTACAAACCAATCTGACCCTCTCTCTCTCTCTCTCTCTCTATATATATATATATATATATATATATATATATATATATATTGCATAGGGACCAATTAAGATCAAGAATGGTATGACCAAACTTGATATATGGATGGGGACTTGATGGGGACCTAAAATGGGTTGGAACCAAGACTTGTCAATCCATATATATTTATATAGTATATATGGGCACTAGCTAGGTTTAGGACCAACTAGATTGGAGAGGATCGACTAGGCCCATGGTGAACTATACTGGACTATGGATAATTAACAAGACCATTTGGGTTATATATCTATAGGGTTGAGTAAGGTAAGGTCATAGAGTTAGTTTTGGTTATGATTTCCCATCATAATATATAAACTATATAGAAACTAAACTTAGTTGGGCTCAAGACTAGATGTGTTTAGAACACATATATCCTATCCATAGTTGAGTGAGTAGTGCAATGCTAGATGAGCTAGAGCGCATCATTTTGTTATGAAACTATTTACTAGCCTTAGCATCATCAAGTTTTTATTTTTAAATGGAAAGGTTTTGATGCATGGCCCATACCCATGTAGAATCTATACTATGGAGCACTCATCTGCCCTTATCTATATAGGTGGAGGGCATGGGGCATGCATATTTGGAGTATACAACCAACCCCCTATCTAGCACATGTCGAGAGAGTCCCTCTTCCTTAGCTATAGTATTTTTATCTCTATATATAATACCATTGAAAGAGAGCATAAAGTTTATACTATAGATAGATATAAGATTCCCTAAATGCCCTTATATAGATATGATGGCCCTTACCCTCCCCGTATATCTATCTATATGATATATGTCACATAATAAGTTAATATGCTCCACATGTATATCATAGATTATTGAGGACCCATACATCTAGATCTCTCTTGAATCTAAATCAAGGAGGTCATTAGGGTCAGGTCATCCTCCCCCTATATATTTGAAGGAATACCCCATAAAAAGATAGGGTACCTATATATAGATGATGAGACATAATTGCATATCTAGCCTGGCTCACATGAAGGTGAGTGATAAAATATGGGTGGAACACATTGACTCGACTAGTTAGTGTGGTGAAATAGACTTGATTGGTTGATGTGGTGAGATAGATATTTAGGAGTACATTCTATGGTGAGGAACCCATTTATGGGGGGTAGACTAAATCCATTCATTTTCTCTATCTATAAAAAACCTAATATATCTTACTTATATGGAAGAAGGGCCCATATATATCTATTTGGTGATGACCTATTATATAGAGAAATGTGAGAGAGGGACCCCTACATGAATTCAAAACTATAGGGAACCCCCTAGTAATATGCTCTATATAGCTAAACAATTATCAATTATTGGCATTGGAATTGGGTTAGATCCAAACAAGTCGATACCTAATATCCCTCTACAAAGATAATGAATGATGGTGATAGGATGTTCATGTTTAAACATGACTGACCTAAATTATGTTTATTATCTTAATTATACTCACTATGGCTCATTAAATTGAAGCCTTAACATTTAACTAAACTTAAAGATAGGGACCCTATACCTTCCAATAGAACTATGGATGGATTAGTGTGAGTGGACCCATATATTAATAGGATTTAATTAAGTGGAAGTTCTATATTATATATGTTAATGGCCATTTATTAGTGGGGTCATCCATTTCTCAGTCGATGCAAGGGGTTATATATATATAGTATTTATGAAATGACCAATGATTGATATATATCACATCATATCATAAAATCAAATGATAGAAATTATGTATGTGATATCTCATTTCCACATATAGGGGAGAATAAATTACTATCATGTTTGATCTTCTAGTAGGCTACATAGTGACAAGGGTCAAAATGGATAGTCATGGGCCTGACTAGTTGACCAAATATTATGGTTAGGTTTACTATGTTCATCCCTTGATTTATAAATCAATTAGGTCCTTAGATAGGGGCTGTAATATCTATATACTAGGGAGTATTAAATCCCCCATAGTTAATCTAGGGGGTCTACCAGTCGGAAACAACATATAAATAGGTTTGGGGTTAGACCTAAACTATAGAACTTGTGTTCTGACATAACTCTCATCTCTATATTTATGATCTGATGGTTGATATATATAAAAGTTATTAATGATGGAAAAAAGTATTAGGTAGGGGCACAAACCATATACTAAGACATCAAGGGAAGACTCATATAGAGTATATAGAGTATGTCATTAGGAGTCTATCAAACATTCTTAAGGTATCAAATATTTATAGTCCTTATTTTTTTAGTCTATATAGAGATATGGACCCCCACTATATATATCTCTTCCACCTAGCATATAGTCTATTTAGACATAGGTAGATAGGGGCCCCATTGACGCCCTCTTTACTAGATATATGGGTCTATATCTATCTACATTACACAGTTTCCACAATATCATCTACCCAACTATCTCTATTTATATTTGGATAGCTATATAATGTCCTTATATACATAAATATTTTTTAGTTTATCATTATTGAAACTTTGTATTGTAACAACTTGTTGACATATAAATATCCCTGAGTGCATTCTTTAAAGGGTGTACTAGGGTGGGGTGGTAAATGATCATGGTACTTTGAGAGAGATGCTACTTTTATTTGTTTATTACACCATTACTATTATTAATTTGATCTCATTGAAGTGTCTATCCATTTATCATTATATTTAGTTGATATCTAAATTTGCTAGCTCTGTTATATCCTATGGTATCATCTTGTTTGGTACCATTTATTTTATGATTTTATAATTATACTATATCATCTAGTTTGTTACATTTTTTAGTGCGTTTTATGACATTTTTACCCCATCATCATGGTCAATATTATACTATGTCATCTCACATATTTCAATTATATTGTCCTAGTCAATACCATCAAATTTGAGTTTAGGGTTGGTTTTGCGTATTAGAACACTATATATAGGGGTCATATTTCATTCATACCAAATCTATCACATTCATCTTCTCATCACACACTCACATTGATATTCTTAAGTACTAAAAAGAGGAGTAAGAGTTAGAGTCTAATCTTGAAGGTCTAGTTTATTTTATTTTCATTAAAGCTCAATAAAAAGAGTTAAACTAAGGAGGTTTCATAGTCTTTGGAGTCCCAAAATAAGGATATATATCTTATTATTGCATTTGAATTCTTTAATCTAGAACATCTCTTTCAAAATTCTAGTTGAGCCAAAAGGGGAGATTGAATTTTTGATGGTTCCATCCCAATATAAGTATTTGTATGCTTACACTCTCTCCTTTACTTAGCAAATTAGATGTTATATATTTATTTATGTATGTATGCATATATATTTTAAGATGGTATATATACAAGTTTGTTTAGGCTTTCCATTTATCACTTCAAGTTATATATACTCCCATTTTGTTGACCATTGCACCTTACCCATTTACAATCATTTTAACCCATCCTTTAATTTAATCTATTATAATTATTTATTTTACAACCATAGTACATCTTAGTTGAGGTTTAGTGAAAGATAAATCCTTACATTATAGGCTTAGGATTTATAACCCTTTCCTCTTGGAATTTGATTTGTAGGTTTCCCTCTGATAGTTATACAAAATTCATAGGTCCTTACTCGATCATCCAAGTATCACAAGATCTATTTGATTAACCTTATTCTAGTCCTAGTCTATTGAATGAAAGAGGATAGTTGTAGGTCATCCTATCCCATGCATACATTTTAGTGAACCTGATGTGAATCTTATCCTGCTTTAGGCTAGGTTATTTTCATATTTGTTGTTTAGTTTGTTCTAAAAGTATTCCAAACCATCGGTTTAATTATATTATCCAACATGATACATTTTTCTACCTATCTACAAATAATATTGGCCAACTTAGTTTTATTTTGTGTTTTTATAAATTGTATTGGTCAGCTTGATATAGTTTTGGGTGTGTTAAAAAATATATTATCCAATCTAATATAGTTATGTATTTTTAATTTAATAGTTATTCATTTTGACTATATCATCTTGTTTGACACTTTTTAATGTGCTTGTTTAAATTCATTGAATGCTACAAATCTAGATTTCAACATTTATTTTTTCAATCTTTATTTTCTCTTTATTTAGATTTTTTATAAATTATGTTCCAGTAGTTTGAAAATTACTTTATAACTCTCATTCTAGGTGAAGCAATTATCTATTTTACTAACACCATGGTGTGATAGGTATTACCCCAATACTAAATTCATTAGGTAACATTATGCATGGATTTTTGGATCCATGCACCCCATGATATATTATAAATACATATGATTTCATGTTTTAATCCTTAAGACGATATCCATTTGTTTGCTTGTGTAATTCACTACTAAGTAGTTAACCTTGAGAATTTACTCTCAACATACCTCAAAGATAGGGTAGTGTGTCCACGGGTATGGTGGAATCCTCCATGGTGTGTTAAATATTTTATGACTAGGATCAATACATTTGAGAGCCTAAAAATCAATCAAATAATTTTTAATATCTCACCCCATCTTGTTTTTTAAAAATAATTAGGTTAACATTTATACATTGACTAACCATATACTATTTAACAACATTCACTAACCCAATACTATTTTGTGTTGTGTTTGTGAACTGCATTATCTAGCCCAATACCATTTTTTGTTGTGTTTATGAAATATATCATCCAGTTTGATACAATTTTGTGTGTTTTTAAACTTTATTAGCCAACCCAATATAGTTTTGTGTATCTATATGACTACATAGGCCATCCTAATACAATCCAGTTATACCATCTCTTTAACAACTGCATTGTCAAACCGAATATAATTATTCCTATCATTATACTATACCAACCAACTTGATAAAATCTATTTTTTCCAATTTTATTTCTAAACTATATTGGCCGTGTTGATATAATGTATTTATTATGTAACTCACTACACTATCCAACCTAGATTGGTGAGCCTTTCTCTTCCACTATGGAGTACATATTTGATCAATCTAAAGAGAATACCCACCAAGATTACATGGAACTAATCAATTCATTTCAAATCCTTAAAAATTGTACTTATAATTTTACCATGACTAGATATCAAAGAAATTATCAGGTGGCTTTAACAATATATAACAGTTATGATCCACTTAACAATCCCAATTCTACTAAATGAGGTCCTCTCTCTCTCTCAATCTTATGAAGTGGAATATGAGTGTGATATTGAGTATACTTATGAAATGACCATATTTTTACTTGAACACCCTAATCATAAAGGAAAAGACTATTTGATAATCTATAACATTATAATGGCATCCCATATGGAAGATCCTCCTTCCCTCACTCCCAAGTTTTCTACCTAACTTTGGGCAAGTCAACGCATGACTTCCACATTCTCTTCTTTGTCTACCATTCATAGTATCACCACTAATATGGTGGGCCTTGATTTTAGTTAGTCTACCCAAAGTAATTACACTAACACCAACATTAATACCACATCCCAACATATAACTCAAGCTTTCACTTATAGTCATAATGATCTTGATCCTCAATAGATCATGTTGCAAGCCATGAATTAAATGGACACTTTCAAGTGAATAATAATTCCTAGATGATTCAATTTCAAAACCATATTTTTAAAATACGAAATCATCCTTATAAAATTCAAAGGGGAGCATATAATGTGAATTCCCCCACACACCCCTTAGATATGCTCATGGTAATTTCATTTTATAACCACCACTTCAAAATAAAGCTATCAAACATCTTCAAAATGAACCTTTGGACTTTAAAATTGAAAACATATACATAGGTGGAACCACTTCTTTGATCACCTATAATGGAACAATTGATCCTACTTTGCACTTCAAAACCTTTATAAATATCTATAAATACTAAATTGAGCTTAACACCTTTGTGGCTACAAAGATATTATCTAAAAGCTTTACAAGTGATGATCTATATTGGTAAAATCAACTCAAGTCCCATGCCATCTCTAGTTTGGAGGACCGATTTAATGCATTGGTTAAGGAATTTAAAAATAATAATCTACCTAAAAATAAATTAGCCCACTTCATTAATTTTAATCAAGAAGTTACCGATATTTCCCAAGCTTTCACCAAGCATTGGAAAGCCTTAGATAACAAAGACAAACTTAACATGTTGGATGAAAACCTATTTTAATTTTTTTCCAATGTCCTTCATCCTAAACTACAGTACATATTTAATATTCTCCCTCTCTAAAATAATTGGAAGAATCCATTGATCAAGCTAAATTCCAAGACTTTCTCATAATATAATTCAAGCCTTCCCAACCTAACTTTGGAATCATAAGGTTATAAAGTCTAAAAATAAAAATTCTATTAATGATGGTGTCTCGGATACATACATATCCATGAGAAAAATCAATGTCATTCTACCAAAAATATCCAATGAAGCAACCCTATCCAAACCTATCAATGGAAGTCTCGTCTAGCCTCCTCCTTATTTACAAGTCAATAAATATAAAATATGTCATCCCATTTTGATAGCTAAGATTAGGAAATGACTTCTTAAACCCACATATAGAGAGTCCAATACTTCTTTCCCTAGTTCTTATTGGTATAATCACAAAACATGATTTTGGTTCCATGTAAATTGGGGACACATCAAAGACCTTTCAATTAGATCATCAGGGTAATTTCAAAATAATTATACATTAAGCAAACTATATTTATTATTTACAAGTTAAATTATTCTGCTATCTTAAAGTTTTTGTCCAAGTCTAACATTATTTGTTTCAGGTTGAAGACATCATTTTTTAAGCATTCTAATCAAATTCACTAGTTGTATTTATATGATTTGCCCTAAAGGGACAACTACATCTGTCTAAGGCCCTTTGGGTTATGTAGGCAAAACTCATTCAAGAAAGGGTTTTATTAGGGTAGCTTGACCATTCCCACTTCCCCCATTTTCACTATTTATAAGGATGTCTTGTATAAATTATTCCAAGAGTCAAAAGTCCCCAATGATATTTATTTATTCCTATTCCAAGCACTTGTTGGACACTTATCTTTGAGTTATCAACTCATCTTTTGCCAAAACAACATACCTCCCATTGGCCCATCACATAATATCCATTTGTGTATCAAGTCCTTCATCACCAAACATAATGTAAAATTGGTATTTTAGATAATGGATTAGGATTGAACATCTACACCTTGACATTAATCAAAAATCTTGGTTTCCCTAAAGCAACATTGGATCCAAATACCATTAATATCAAAGTGTATCATAATGTTGAAAGGAAATCAACATGCACTTAGGCACTACATATCTTCCTATCATGGTTGTGTATGTCACATCAAAAACCTTTATCCATGTCATTCATATTTACCTCCCTTACAACATACTTTTTGGTTGACCATGGATTCATGTTATGCAAGTTATCCCATCCACCTTTCATCAATGCATCAAATTTTCACATTTAGGCATGGAAGTGACTATCCTTGGTGATATTAAACCTTTACAATATTGAAATTTTTTGGAAGGGCGATGTCATAAAAATAATAACTATCCCATCACTGAAAATGACTCTAAAATATATAGATACATAGTACAATAACTAACAAAACCTTCATCCTACATATATTTAGATGACCTCCCATCTACATTAAAAAACCTATGTTCTAATTCATGTTTCAAGATCCTTGATAAAGGTTGTAGATAATATGAAATCCAAAATATTTTCCATGTGTCTAAACTCCTTATTTATATTAGAATCCATGGTAGGTCTAACATGAATAAGAATTCATAACTCATATATTATTAGTTTGGTAAAACTAATTTTATAAAATTGGGCTTTTTTACGGATGAGAAAATTTAAAACTCCAACAAATTATGTCTATATTATGAAATCATAACATTCTCTTTTGAAATTAATAAGTATCATATAATAAAACAATGTGTCAAATCATGAACTATAAATGAAAATGACTATGCCTTTATGAACAAGGAATTTGAGAACCTATACATGTTCATGCAAATAAATAATTTTACAACATTAGATACAAAACCCTTAATTATTAGTATGAGGATGTTAGTGACACTTCCATTATTTATTAGGAAGATTATTCTAAAATTTAAATAGGTTCCTCTCATACCCCTTAAAATTATCTTGAAACCACCAATATTTTCAATGGCATTGATGTCTTCACTGTTAACCTTGATCTCCAATACCCTGAACTTAATAACTAGGACCAAAAATATCACATAAAAACTAATTTATTTCAAAACAATGAAGCTATCACAAATATTATGAGACTTAGATATGACATCCTATCAAGGGATCACAAAATGGGTTTCAAAATTGACCTAGACACGTCAAAATATTTTGGGGAGCGGGAATATTTTATTATTTAAAAAATCTATAAATAATAAATAAATAAAACATCCAAAGGTGAAAACCATTATTATGTAACCTTGGGAAAGTACCATTATGAAAAATAATTTCCAAAGTCATGTGTAATATGTTGTCTAAAAGTGCCCTACACTTGGGGGAATGCCCATGTTAGGAAAAATAACACTCACATGGATTTGTTAATGAGTTAATATTGTAATTTGAATAATTACATGAGTAATAATTCATTAGTAGTTATATTTGTTAGAAAGTTGAGCTTAGAACATATGTTTGGTGAGTTGCATTTATAGCTTATGTAGTTAAATTAGCCTATAAGTGATTCTAGGTTGTTAGGAAGTTAGTTGGTGAATGATCATAGATATATGTTGAGATATTGGTGGAGATATGAATCTTCATAAATATAAGAATGACAATTTTATACATTTTGTAATGTCCTAAATGAAATATGTAATAGAACAATATAATGTGTGTTTGATTATTATTATCTCATTGTGTTCGACATTGCCATTATTTATACTAGATAAAACTCTATATAATATCTTTTGATTATTGACATCCCACTCTATTCAACCCTAGACATCTTAAACCATCTACTTAACCATACTATCATGCCCATATTTATTTATGATTTTAATCTTGATAAGGATATGGAGGAAGCCTTGAGACATGTTTTGGAAATATCTTGATATATTATATATTCTTTAGAACATACCATAGCACAATCTTAGTATGGCATGTGGATGATTAGGCACATGGTTCTTATGTGACGTGGTACTTGGAGATACCATCCTAAATCACTTAACCATTCCATCCACTAATACCTCCATCCCTGATGATAAATTTGGTTTCTCCTTTTTTTATATCCTTTCCATTAATCCAAAAAAAAAAAAAAAAAAAGTTTAAAAACCCCAAAAAGCATTTGTCTTTGCCTTAGTTTGTTAAAATCCTTGTTTACCTTTAAATAGATCATTATAACCTTATCGAGATATATTGTTCCCAATCTAGTCTACTCAAATATATTATTTCTTGGGTAAAATCAAATCTATCATTATCATCAATCACTAAATATTAGGTTTTCAACTTGATAATGGACAAAACATAATCTATTTTTTATCTTAGTTTGTGTGTGTTCTTGTTAATTGTTTGTGTGTTTTATAATGTGATGCATCACTATCAATATTACTACATATTACAATAATGTCATCATGGTTCTCCACATGATTTATAGTAAATATCATGTTACTCAAACATTTGGAATTTAGTAAAATATTAAAAACAACCATCCATCACATCATATAACAACATGTATCTACAAAAATAAATCATACAAACATATGTATCCATAATAATCATACCATATAGTCATCACATGAGACACAATGTCATGCCCTAAAATTTAGATCTTGGACACACTAAAAAACTACATTTTTTCGTGATATTCAATAATCTTAAATCTAATCCTTACTATTATATCCA